>VZTN01037963.1:20330-57632 GCA_013400515.1 Erpornis zantholeuca
CCTCTCAGAAGGAACTGTACACATGGATGGGATTCTGGACTCGATCCTTGAGGGTCCCTTCCAACTTAGCATATCCTGTGATTCTGTGATTCTCACATCCCATGAACATCCACCTTTGGAAAGGATGATGTAAGTCACTGACTCCTGCTGGCAATCCTGGTAGCACCCTGGATTGCAGGGCTTCCAGTTTTGCTGCTGATGGTGAGGATATCTCATGGTTGCAAAGGAAAAAAGTCTTGGAGAGAAAAATCAGCAGAAGCATAGATTTTGAATTACGCTCTTGGTGTTCATCTTCCATAGTTCAATCGTTTTGACTTTTCAGATCACAGTGTGTAAAATAGACCTTGATGTTCCTAAAGGAGATTAAAATTTTGAAGGAAAAGATATAATTTTTTAAAAAATTAAAAATTAAAAAATATATATAAATTAATCTGTTCTTTAGAATTCAGCCTTGCTGCCAGCTGAAGTAGTTTTGAAGAACACAGAGTAATTACCATTGAAGTCCATACTTATTACCAGATGTCACAGGGCTTTTTTTTTCTAAGATATATTAAATAGAAGATAAATGTAATGTTTCTATTGCTTAAGTGTGATACCTGTTGGTTACTGGTAACTGTGGGGTTTCTAATGGAAGCTCCCTAAAAAGCACTGAGCTGTATTCACAGTGGTAAGTAAAAACCAATACTGCAATCAAACTGCATGAGATGCACTGGGAGGTTTGTGCTACAGAGCTGCTGCTCAAGTGAGGATAGCAACTTTAGGAGACAGGGAACAAGACTCTACAAAACTCTTGCTTTGGATAGAGAAGAGTTTCTGTACATCTGTCCACTCACTAGCTAATCAAATTTATTAGAAAAGACTTTCATAAGGAAAGCTGTATGAGAACTTACTTGGAGTATCTCTCTGCTTGATGTTTAGAGAAGATTGTCTTGTCAAAGCTTTGTACAAGTAGACACAGCAAAAGAAAAACTGCTTGAAAGTAGAAAAAGTTTAGCCTGACCTTATGTTTGAGTACTCTACCTTAAAATTTAGGAAGACTAGTAAACAAATTCTGCACAGAAAATTTAATGGGTAAGGAATCAAGCCTGTGTGAGACCTCGTAGACATAGGTAGGAGGAAAACAAAGGGGAAATGGTGAATTTTTGTGACTCACTATGTTAATTTGGAACTCATTGTTAACTAGGTTCTTGCTTGTGCATATCTTCAATATGTATTTTTACCCAGATAAAAACAAAGCAGATGTTCTCCTTTTTTATTTATTATTATTATTTCTGTGTCTGTTATCCCACATAAAGAATTTAGGCTTCAATTTCAGAACAGTGAAACTGTACAGATATATGGATTTATAGCACATGCCTTTGAAGGTAACTCAGGATTCATAGCAATGCCTCTCAGGGAACCTGATGTGCTATTGGGATATGCTACAACCTGTGTTTAGAAAACAATCACTCCTACACAGTTCCTGTGATTCTCAACTTCTCTGGGCTTTTAACTGTGAGGCAACTCTGCATTTAAAGAGTAACAGGCACAAGAGCAGCATGTACAATTTTTCTCAGAGATTCACATCTTCAGCAGGTTTTGGAACTTACAACAATCTGGAAAAACATAACTGTAACACTGGGGATTTATTATGAATCTTGAATCTTATGTCTTCAAACAGTTTGTGTGATGTCTCAGATATTGACCAGCATGGGGCTTAGTTTGGGCATGAAGGGAAATACTTTTTAATACAGATGTTCTCAGATTCAGCTATTCTATTTTCTAGACTTTGTAAGCAATTCCTGATTGTGGGAGCATTCAGTACAGTCAGGACCAGATGAGAGACACCCTTCATCTCAGAACATGAGCAGCCCTATCTGGTACATTAGAATTCAGTAGAAAAAAAAGTTTCTAATTCTTCATATTTGTTCTTTACAAGTTTCTTGTTGGTATCCCATCCTTATATTTAGAAACTTCTTGTTGTTCATTTTCATTTTTAAATTTAAGTCGTCCCAGCATACATATCCTCTCTGCTCTAGTCCTACAAGTTACAGAAAAGAGACATAAACTCCCTGTCAATAACATTCTCTACACGATTTGTTAAAAATTTCAAAACACAGGATTTTCTGAAAAGCTTTAAAAATTGCTGCAGATGATGTCACTAGTGTAGAAAAAGTCAGAGAAAGGAAAGAAAGAGTTAGCAGATGAAATTCTGAGAAACAAACATCATGTTTTTATCTTAACAATAAAAACAAAGATAAATGTCAGGAATATGTGCTCTGCGTTCAGTTTGCTCTCCATATGTTGTTTCAGAATTTTTCTTGGATAAATTCATTAGATTTTCTAGTACTGCTGTTTCCAAAAAGTGTCCCAAACATTTTCCATGAGAGTATTTCTGAAAAACGTTCCAGGTATCACTTAAACCTCAAAAAACCTTTGTGAGGCAAAGGATATTTGTACCCTTTTTATAACATGACTTCCCTAAGAGAAAATGACACTGGGGGAAAGCAGAAGCTATTGCTGTGCAGAAATTCATGCCCATATGGCTTTTTGAATATTGTATGCTTACCATGAAGATGTTGTATGCTTACCACGAAGGCATTTCAATCTCATACAGTCCTAATTTTGGGTGGGAATGGTCTGGAAGTGCAGTATGGAACAAATTTCTGGTGCTCTATAACCTGTTTTCAGCCAAACATGGTAATATTACAGCATTTCTTATATATGAAATTATCAGTAGTCTCTTTTAGTAGATTTTTTACAATCAATCAAAATATTAGGAAAATGAAACTATCTGAAGAGTATGTGCAAAGCAGCATTCCTCTAAAAGAAGATTTTTTTGTTTCAATTTTTTCAAATATTATTTCATATTTTATCAATATTCTGTGTACATACATTTTAGCATTCTTTACACACCTTTCTCTAGTCCATTAAAAAGCGTGACTAGTGTTTATCATGTGCAGCTTTTTCTTTTATCAAGGGAGAATTGTGTCTTTGCTGAAGCTCAGTGGTTGTGGATTTTTGCTTGCTCTGTTTGTGCTGCTCTGACTTTATATAAGTGATGACATTGTTGAAATATGTTTTGTGTTTGGAGTAGAAGCAAGCAGTGGTCCTTAACTCCTTGGGGCTAATTTCATGGTCTTAAATTGCCTTTACCTCCCCTTCCAAGAATGCACAGTGTTTGAGAGAGCTGGATTTCAGCTTCGCAGTACAGAATGTGCCAGGCACTCTCAGCTGCAGTGACACCCCAGAGCCTTCACGCTCCTGGAGGTATTTTGAGATTTGCTCATGAAGTGCCTCTTGGATATGAAACTTCATTTAACTTTATAGAGGACATCCCCAGGGTATCCTCAAGCTTTATGTACAGCTTAGATCTGTCTAATCACTTCCTGCCAAGCTACACTGCTTTGCAGGGTTAGAAGGAAGGCAGTGAAAGGATGAGTAACTAAAGCCAGTTCAGTGTTTATCAATGGGAAATGTAGGATTTCAGGCACTATTTGTGGATATGGTTTAGAATGGTACTTGGAAATGATACATTGAGGGAAGGCTTATTCCAGTTTCCCTTCCAAGCTCCTAATTTTGTATCATTTGATAGTTTTCCTTTGTTTTTGAAATAAGAACCACTGGTGTCATATAAATTTGACCAGTTTCAGGATAGCAGAAGCAAGAGCAGCTCCACATGTTTCCCTTAAACTTCTTCGGTCTGCATTCTAGGCCTGAGACTGCCATGTAATATAAACATTTTCTTCATTATTACTTTACATTTTTCCTTGAGGCTATCACACTGATTTTCAAACCACAGTCTTCATTATGCTGAAATGGTGGCATTAATACATTGGTCTTTGTGGGTAGATTATAATACGAAGTTTCAAAATAATTGCCCACTAATATGAGAGGTGGATGTATAGTATTCTATTGCTTGTAATGTAACCATTAAAATAACAATTGTGTGATAATGAAAGGACTCATTATGCTTTAGTTTATCTTTGCATAAAGTTAATAGCTAATGAAAACAGGAAAGATTATATCTAATTACATTTTACAATACTTTTGCTCTTCCCATAAAGAGAACATTTTGCACAGAAGTGTAGATTGGCATGCTTCAGTAAAGCTTGTGTCCACTCTCTATGTGCTTCAAGTTACAACTGTTTTAAGACCAATGGTTGCATGTTCTTTTGTATCAAATGCTACATGTAGTCTTCACAAAGAACATTTGTGAAACTAAGTTATCAGAGGGAGTCAAATTTGCAACATGACTGCACTGAACATGAATTTTAAAATAAATTTCATTTCTTCAAGTTTGAAGTGTTAGAAAAATGAAGGCAGCTTGCTACTGATACTGAGTCAGTCAGTAGAATACTGTCTCTCTTTGTGTGAATGAGAAATGTCAAACAGGTACATTACCTGCCATCTGTGGCAGTTTTGATTCAGTATTGTCTACAAGGCATTGTTGACAATACTGCTCATCAGGCAGGTGAGCAAGTTCCTTTTCTATTGTATCCAGAGGTGGAACATGCAAGAACAAATAGCAAAACAGGGCTTTGGCATGGACAGAGAAATCTCTCATTTTGTATGTTGGGATACTAAATGAAGAGTGTTGAGAATGCATAGATAGAGCTCCCAAATTATCTTAATGGCAAGAAGACTAATTAGATTTAAGGCATTTTGGTGTTTTTATATACAGATCATACTACACTGATTTTTAAAGATACAGAAAGATTGTCCTCCACTTTTCAATATTTTGCAAATTTTTTAAACATAGTGATTTATTTGAATGTTACTTTCAAATGCCAAACTCATGGAGGTGGGAATTATATAATCTAATCCATTTCACTCCAAGACAGAATTAAGAGATATGAATTAAGCAGTTACCAATGAATTAGGCATTAAAAGTATAATTGCATTGATTTTACTAGGTATTATACCAAAATATATCAATAGAAAATGTCTTTGGTCTAATAGTGTTATATTTAATTAATTTATGGTCCATTGAGCTAAATGGTGGGTTGAGTTTGCGAGCCACAGTGTACATGGTTTTAGCATGTTCAGAGCCTGGTTACTGTCTGAGGCTTTGTTTGGATGGCAGGACAGCTTAGTACATTCTAAGACACACATTGTCTGTGAGTCTTGAGGCCCGAAGTAATTCCTGAAGCATTTCAACTTTCAAGTCTTCTCTTATACCTATCTCAGACTCTTCCATTTGGATTAGCTAACTCAAATCACAAGCTGTAATGTTGTCACTGTGTTTTGGTTAAAAACTCTTTCTTCATGCTTCTCCTTCACTTTCTCTTTCTGATCACAAAATCACAGGGTTCATTGTTAGGGTTAGAAGGGATCTCTGGAGATCATCCAGTCCAACCCCCTTGCCACAGCAGGATCAGCAGAGCAGGTTACACAGCAACACATCCAGATGTGTTTGCAATGTCTCCAGAGACAGAGACTCCACGACCTCCCAGGGAGCTTTTCCAGTGCTCTGCCGCCCTCAGTGTAAAGTGTTCTTCTTTGTGTGGAATTGAAACTTCTTGTGTTTTAGTTTATGGCCATTGCTCCTTCCTCTGTCCTGTTGCTGGGCACCACTGAAAAGAGTCCAGCACCATCCTCTTGGCATCCACCTTTGAAATATTTATATTAATGACATCCCTTCTCAGGGGGATGTTCTTTTCTGTAGACTAAACAGGCTCAGCTCCCACAGTCTTTCCTCATAAGAGAGATGCTCCAGACCCCTCATCATCTTTGTGGCCTCTTCCAGACCCTCTCCAGTAGCTCCTTGAGTTTCTTATCCTGCGGAGCCCGGAACTGGGCACAGCACTCCAGATGTGGCCTCACCAGGGCTAAAAGAAGAGGGGGAGGATAACCTCCTTCAACCTTCTGGCCCATCTTCCTGATGGGATACTTGTTTCTATATTACATGTTCCTTTTCTTGATATGTGTTTTCCTTCTCTGACATTTTTTACAAATATTTTTGACATTTTTTCCTCCTTTGTTTCCTGCCTCATTGTTTGTAACTATGTCATCTATATAGCTTTCTTCTTTCAGCCTTTTGTCCTTTTATTGTGAAATGTATTGCCTCGAACACACCTCCTGTTTTCAGCACAATCTCTTTTAAAACAGCTCACAGACCTGCAAAGTATCTGATGAAGAGCAGCTTCTCCCTGTGTGACCTTGCCCTTGGCCTTGCCCTTGTGCTTCCTCATTTGCTTGAATCCTGGTACAGAAAGTCTGCAGGTCCGGAACTGCAGATCTCAGCTCAGTACATCCAGTTCTTAAAACAAAAACAAAATATCACAGTGGGGTGTAGAAGCTATGCATGATTATTTATTGATGATTGTTGGTTACAGGAATTAAAACAGCAGGGAGCTCAGATTTTGATCAGAAACCAAGTGATTTTTCTGTACACTTTTTATTGTAAAATGTGAACATAATATAAACCCATTGTGCTCCTGCTGTTAAATGCTAAGCCTGGGCTGACCTGCTGTATGAACAGTGCATGTTCCCTGTCACCTAGGTATGTAGCTCTGTGTATGTGAGCATTGATTAAGGCTTGAAGCTGTTAAAAGGCCATTTATATATATATGTGAATATAGGAGCTTTCACAGTTGCTTCACATCAGCTCTCAAGTGTGCCGACCACCCAGCACAGTGTGATCTCCAAGTGAAAAGCAAAGGGATCTGGGGAGTGCCTGCCTGCCTGCCTGGTCCTGGGCAGCCTTTCTGTGGGCTCCCAGCACAGGAGCATTCACACAGAGACTCACTTCATGTGCTAGCAATGAGCAGAGTGCATGTGCTTTGCTTTATTGTAAGCACTTTTTTATTATGACAGTAAAAGATAGCCAGCCTGGCAGTGACTTTTAGGTCTCCAGTTATAATTTATTTGCTTTTAGTTTTTGTAACATCACTAACTGCTAGGGGAATTGATGCTTAATACATTTCTAAATAAGTAAAACTAAAGTATAAATAAATAATGCCTGGTTTATTAGTCCAGGTGTTTTCAGCATTGCTGAAAGTGGTTTGATGACAGCCACCCGCACTAGCAGTGGAAAAAAACTTGATTTCACAGTGATTATTATCATTATAATAAACCATAATTGAAAGATTACAAAATTGATTCTTTTAAAAATTAATGTTGCATGAGTGTGCAGGCTCTGTGGCATTCAGATTTTTTCAGTGTTTCTTGGAAGGAAAGTTGCTTATTTTATTTCCTGGCAGAAAACTGCTGATTTTCAAACAATCACCTTAGAGAAAACAGTCCCAGAGGGTTACAGGAGGCAACAGGCCTATGTCATTATGCTTTACCCTTTCCTGATGGGTTCAGAGAAGAGCCAGAAACAAAAGAAAGTTACATTCATTATTGAGAGAGCCTTGGGAAAATCTGTTTGGCCAAGCAATTTTGCGTGAAACGAGTGAGGAAATATTTGACTGCAAAGAACATAAACTCCTTCCATCAATATGCAATTTTCTGGATCCATTTGTCCAAGTGATTATTAAGAACAGTTTCTAAATTTGCAGTGCTTTACAACTTCAAAGGGCTGTGAAAGTATCAACTAGTTAAATGGATGGAAGTGTTTTTTAATAAATAAAAAAAAAGACCAACGTCAGTTGTAAGACAGTTTAAAGTGCAAAGTATTGAAAACAGCAGGAAACCTGAGGACCTGCAATAGCAATCATCTGCTCCAATCAGGAACATGGAAACCACAAATTTATCTTTGATGATTTCCTGTAAATATGCCCTTTGAGGACAGATTGCCCTGCCCAGTCTTGTGGAAAATGCTCAGAGTTACAACTCTTCTCACAGCAACATATGGATCTCAGCAAGCTCTGCTTCTCCATTTCCGAAGTCATTCTCCAGATGGAAAAGTCTGAACAAAAATGTAGTGCTGCAAAAATTCTGGTTAGCATCCTTCAAGCTTTGTCAGTCTGACTGGAAAACACCTTTCTGAGTTGTTTCTTTTTTCTTGGCCATTTTCTTCAGCAAGGTCTGCACAGTTTTCCAGACCTGTTATCCTAGTGGAAGTGGTTTTATTGATGTTTTCATTCACTTCAGAATGTCTCATATTTCCCTAGGATGCTGCAGTGTACATGCTTTCCCCTGCCCCAGGTGTGTAGCAGTGTGTGCTGAGGGCTGGGGAAGGTACACTTGGGTGTCTCTGGGTGGCCCTAGGAGCACTCTCTCCAAAGGACTGCAGTGTGGCAGTACTGTCGGGGTGGCTGTTCAGCCTGCTGGGGATGACTGTGCAGATGGGGGGCCTGGCCTGTCTTTCTTGCCACATCTCTGTGGCACTTCGCTCCTGATGTTGTGTTACTGGGTCTGAATGCCTGGAATCTGGGTTACATCCTGGTGGCTTGGGGTTTCCAGTCAGTGCCGCATCTCACATTTATGACACAGACATCAAAGAAGCCCAAGAAATTGAGGTTAGATGTGGCTTATTGTTTCTCCATATATGTCCTGAACAGAGAACACTCTATTCCGTTTTAAAGCTGATGTTTATGCACCATTTCACATTGTCCAGATAGTTTGCAGTCTCTGAAGAAGTTTTCTATGCTTGAATTTATGATAGATATATAATCTACCACATTCAGTATGTATGCTCTTACTTGATGACAGCCTCCTACTGGCCCTGTGTAATGTTTTATTAAACAGAGGGACAGTTCCCAAGCCCATCTTTCTTCCCAAGATTGAAGTCAGTGTTCTTTCACTAGTTAGGTTTTGTTAATATTATTTAGCATTTCATAGTGCATATCACCCACAGACCTTAAAGCACTGCAGGACGTTAAATCAGCTTTAATTTCCCCATTTTCCTGATTGTAAAACTCATGCGGGGAGTCATTTATCAAATTGCACAAAGGTATCATCCTTCATCCTGTGGCAGAGCTATGAAGGTAGCCCTCAGTTAGGGTTCCCAATTGTCTCTGATGTGTGCTACCCTGACATTCAGAAAGCACAAGTGTTTATTCCTACCTGTGTAAGTTCATGCTTACCTGGAATGGAGTCCTGGGTGACCAAGTGATGATCATATCCATATCAAGAGCATTTTTATTGGCAGAAAGAACTGGGATTTCTCAAAATAATTCACTAGAAATTCTGTATTTCCTGAAATTTTGTATGACTAGAACCAGCTCTTGTGTCTGTGCAAAGCTTTATAGGCTTGCTTTGCTCAGCAGAGCCTTGTTTGAAGATAACACTTTGCAGGAGGGAGGGGTGATCATTAGATTTGGGAAGGAATATTACAAGACATGTTGGAGCACTCCATATTCAAGCAGTTGCTTTCCTGCCACTTCCCAGCAGTTAACATTGCCCATCAAAGAAAATTGCTAAATAGCTCTGCTACATCATTCTTCATTTGCATTAGAAATGGCTCTAAGCAATAACAGGATTACAGCCAAAAAGTGCCAGCACTTTATCATTCATTTATTTGACTTAATATATAGAGGTACCTATTTGAAACAGCATTTACTTTTCTTGAGCTCGTCATAAAACCCACTCTGAATGGAAGTGTTTAAGGTAATGATGACTCCGATTAATTCCCTTAGAACAGCATGACTGGAATCAGATACACTATTTCTCTTTTCATTAGACATTTCTGAGCTGCTATGAGTGATCTTATAGCATGAGAGGAAAGAAATTAGTTTAATAAATCCCCATGCAAATAGTCCACAATGCTCTGCTATTCTTCTTATGCAACATGGTGAACTGTCAGCTCAGAAGCCTTTGTGGTGGTGTCCAGATGGCATTTATACAACCTGATGCAAACTTTTGGTTTTGAAAAGGCAGAAAAGGCATACTTGCTTTGTGCTGCAGATTTCGCTTCACCTGCACTGTGAATTGAGTGGCATTACAGCTTTCTCAGCCAGCCATTACCACCTTCTTCCCCTCTTCTCACTGCCACCAAATCCCTGTAAATCCAAGCCTGGCCTGAACAGCAGATCTCTAATCTGTTTTTCAGTCAGGAGGTCAGACGTTGTGTTGCACTTTTGTTCACAGACAGGATTGATACATGGGGTGCTGCATCAGGAACTCTCTTGTAAGAGAGAAAGATGTTTCAATTCATTCTAGGAAATTTGAGAGCTGGCAGCTATGTTTTGCCAGTGTTTTATTCCTGTTTACATTTCTTGATCATCAGTAACTACTGTTTATTATCAATGGACATGACACAAATATAGGGAAAAACATTTTCCAAACCACCTCTCTGACCAAATAACCTGTATTACATCTGAAAATGAAGCAGTTCCCTGAGTAATATAGGTGTCTTGCTTTATTTTTTTCCAACTGAAGTACTTGAAATTCCCATTTTCTTCTGAAAGCAGAACTGGAAACACTACTGAAGGATGTTTACATTAGTTGAATGCTGAAGGATGTTTAAATTAGTTGAAGCAGAGATTTTCTGGTAACATTTGTCTCAATTTCTTGTGCTGTTTTTCCTAAACATGATTATGAAGTTCTGTATGATTGCTGGTGTTGCAGGTATCTTAGCATTACAAAATGGTAGTAGTAGTAGTAGTAGTAACTAAAAGAAAGGAGTGGTTAGGAAAGCAATGTGATACAGAATCTCAGTGAAAAAAAATCTGAGAAAGTATGGTTTAAAGTCACAATTACAAAGTGCATGCTTTTCTACTGAGGACCGAACCTACTGGTTTCAAATTAAAGGTTCACACAAAAGTTATGTCTTCTGTGCCTAACCTGCGGTAATTGATTCTTGTAATTCCTAGAGGGGCCCTCTCCACCTAAAGTACAATTGAACTCCGCGTTACCTTAAAATGTTACAGCTTAAGAAGTTGTATCAGCCTAGCCCTGCCCGGTGTGGAGAGGGCTGCGGATGCAAGCAGAAACATTAGACCCTTTTTACTTTGTTTCCAGCAGCTATTCCCACCCTATATTTCACACATGCTTTCACTTTTTGCATATCTGCGCATGACAACAGAGGAGAATTCAAAATGGTATTGTGTGTTTTCATTCAGACTGACTTATGGGCTGGGTTTTCTTTTCTGCTTTCTCATCTGATTCTAAAAAAAACACCTGTAATCACATGTAATGTCTAGGCTGATATGACAGCCTGATCTTCATTATTGTTTGAATAAATTTTCAGGAAAAAGTCAGAATTCTGCTGAACCAGTACCTTATCTATCAAAGGAAAATGTATTTATAAGCCACTGTGTGGAAGATAAGTTGTATCTCATCGTGTGATCTGCACCATTATGGGTTATAGAAGTGCTGGCTTTCCAGAGTCAGTTTTTAACATTCTTAGTGGCAATAAATTTAGTCAGCAGTTCTAGAAAAGTCTGGCTGTAACTAACAAACTGTGTGTATCTGTATTTGTAATGACTGTCTTGATAGTTTCATATTTCAGTTCAATAAAACATCTTCCACTCAGGGGAGACATTTGGGTAGGAATATCTCATGACATCCTTGCCATCCCCATTACCATCACTACACACTCAGAGTAATACATGTTTTAAAAATTGATTGTGTATTTACAACATAGATCATAGGGCATGTTTTTTTAATGGTGAGAAACTCCCAATGAAGCATTCTGTGATCTGGAGCATTGATTTGGGTTCTTTGATTTTAATGCTACAGAATACAGTCATAAAACCTTTAGACCCTTAATGTCATAGGGTGCAGCTTCTTGGCACAGAATGTTAATGTAAAAGGCAATAGCTACTGCAGGCAAGAGCCAGTGAAAACCAAGGGCTTGCATTAAACATAGCTAACTAACTGAATTTGAATTCTTAACATATTAAATATAAAATCTGGTGCAGCTTATTGAAATGACATAAGGCTGAGATGAAAAATCCCTAATGCAGGTAGACTTTCAGTGGGTCACCTTGGCAGTGTGGAGGACACACATCTGGTTTAGAGTTCACTCACCTCCCTTCAGGCAGTTTCCAGTAAGCATCTCTGAAAGTATTTTTCTGAAAGAGTCGTGTAAAGTTGAGTGAAACAAATTTTCCACCCCTTCTCAGCTGGCTACAGATGGTCTAGATGAGTGACATAGACATTTAGCTCTTGGTTAGCAAAGGAAGGTGAGGTAATTAGTGGTTAAATGTCTTGTTATATGTTGTATCATCAAACAGGTATGTGTTGTTTTACTTGGTTCAAGGTTTTGGTAAAGGCATGACAGAGGTGATTTATTCTTATCACAGCAGAAAGTTTAACTGCTTTATCATACTCTTTTCAGTCTGGTTGCCATCCTGGTTCTTAAGAATTACTTGTTTCTAGCAACATAAAACAGGGTCTGAAATTTAATTCCACCCTGGGTCAGAGGTAAAAAAGTGACAGGGAAAAATTAGTGAGGAAGGTACCAAAAAAAGAAGTTCGTCCAGATACCAAGTCTTGGAATAGCTATGAAGTATTTTTCCATAGATCCAGTTATACTGAACAATATTTGGAAGCTTTTAATTGTTTTACAGAAGTCCTACAACCATCCAAGGTTGTGTTAGAGTTCACTTGGATATAGAAAAGTCTTGACATTTCTCACTGCAGTGAGATTACTGTCCAAAGTTATCTGGAATCCTTCCAGTGCAAAAATTGAGTTTCGAAAAGGCTGAAATTGCTTTGTTCTAGTTCTGTATGACTAAACTCAGATGAGACACTCAAGCCAACAATACTGTTGACTTAAGTGTGTGAGTGTGGTTGGCAGTTTTAGTTGACTGCCTTTTCTTAAGAAATTCGTTTCTCCAGTTGGCACATTAACACTTTGTCTTCTAAATTCTTAGACCATTGTTTGGACACAGACTATTTTTCACTAATTTTCATTTCCTTTTTTAAGAGAAGGGGGAAAGCTAATTGTTTGTTGAAATGCCTTTTCTTTGTTACAGGTAGACTGAAGCGTCTGCACTGAGAGATGTTTGTTTAGAAACACACATTGTAAGCTTTTAGTAGACCAATAGGTTGGTAATCTGGCAGCATTGGTGAGGACAGAGCTTGCTTTCTCTCCTGGCATTGTAATCTTACCCTCTGGACATGCTGAGCCGTAGCTGGGTCAGACTTGCCCATGGGCTGTTGTGACTCTGCCGAACACTTAAAGCTGTTACATGTTTCCCAATGGGATGAGGGGTAAAGGGCAGAGCAGTGAATACACTGGAGGGAATGAGAGTAAAGAAACTCTTTTTGCAAAGGAATAGGATTCCTTAAGCTGATGCTGGATTGTATTTACAGTGCCTGTTCAGAGCTCTGTGACTAACCTTTTGTGGCGTCTGCCGTCCAGAAGTAAATTAACTTTCCCATCGGCCGTGAGCAGATTTTAGTTCTGGATGTTACTATTCCAAATGTTTCCTGCTGCTGTTAACAAGAGTGCTCCCACTGGCCGGGCTGGGGCCTCAGGAAAGGCAGTAAATCCTTGTGATGTTGCTGCCTGGAGCCCCACATCCCCTATCGCACAGAGCCAGTGCTGGGGTGTAGCAGCCAAGGGGACGGCAGCTGCCCCACACTGGTGAGGGATACTTGAATCTCCATCACCTTCCCACCCTTTGCGGAGCGTCAGGTATTGCCGCAGTGGTAGGATAGTTGAATGGAGAGGATCCAGCTCTGGCAGGCTGTTCTTCGTTGTTCCAGCTGTTCACAGCTGCTCTACGGCTGATTGAAAAGGCATTTACTCCCCTCATGTGAATAACCTTGAGGGATCAGAAAGTCAATTGTGCAAAGCACCTGCAGTCAGTGCCAGATACGTGTCTGGGAGCCACTGCAAAGGCGACTGACGTTCAAAAGAGCTTTTTGGGGGTGGTTTAGGGACTGGCAGGTGGCTACAGCAACTCAGGAGAATTTATTGCTGGTGAGAGGGGTGCAGAGGTTACTTAGCACACAAGTACTGGTATTTAAAAGCTCTCTTTGCACCTCCTTTTCAGAGCAATACTGAGCATACATCCCCCGTAGTTTTCAGTCTGTTAGTTCATCTGTGAATGAACCAAATGTTATTGAATTGTAGTTCATTAGTTCCATCTGGTGCCAGGGTGGGGAATGGAGACCCTTTCTTACCTTACAAAACATTTTATACCTTTCCTGCCAAGCTTCTCTACTGCATAATAGTTAGAGCCTGAGGCTAACTAAATGTAAAGATTTGGAATTGTTTCTCCACTGGTCTTCCCACAGATACACACTTGGCTCCCTAGATCTGGCTGCTGTCTAAAGAAATTAAGACCAACAGTATTTTAGTTAAAGCAGTAGTACACCATATGCAAGGCCAGAGATGCTCTGTGTGATACCCACAAAATTGGGTACCTGTCTGCTTTTTTTCGTTCCCTTTAATCGATAAAAATACGATTTCCCTCTAGTTCAAAGAAAATTGAATTTTCACATAGCAGGGGAAAACAAATACCCTTCAGCATTGCTATCAGTGAATTGGGGCACCAGATGTCTTTTAAACAGGTCCAGCATATTGTCTCTCCATTTCCAAGTCACTCTTTTATGCTTCTATTTATTGTAGGCAATTATGCTTTGACCCAAAGACATAATCCTAGTGGAATTAAAAATCATGTGACCTCTTTATATAAAAAAGCTGAGTCTGGTTTTATGAAAAAGAAATGTAGAGAATGAATCTAGTGGGAAATTAGGCAGTAGTATTTGATGACTGTAAATGTATTTATTTATAACAGCTAATCTTGGTGGAAATGAAGAAATAAGAAATAATTAACTTTACTATTTATAAAAGAGTCTCTTTTATCCACTGTGTAATGCAGTCACCTCCAGGATGAAATGCAATGTCTACTAAAGAGAATATAGACATTTAAGAGAGAAAGAAAAGAGCAAATGTGTGTTTGACACAGTGAGGAAAATATAGCATGGAAGGAAAACATTTGCATGAAAATGTTGCCCCTTCTAGTTGAAGACATATTTTTAACTGGTTTTTGTAATTATTCAAACTGGAACTTGGTCATAAAAGTAAAATGTTTCTGGCCTTGGAAAATGCACTCTGACATTTTTGATAGCTTCAATACAGAAAAAGCACTTACTTAAGAGTAAAAAAAGAACACTTACTCTCAAGAAGATAAAGAGCTTCATTTTCCTATCACAAAGACCAGCTTTACTGATGATGTCACTGAAGTTATTGCAGACTTAGAACAGTGTGGAGGAATCAGGATGATCACTCCAGCAGCCCTGGGACAGAGGTAAGAGTGCTGCTCACTGAATTAACAGCTCTTTTCATAAGCTCAGAGAATGAAGGAGGAACAAAGAGGCTGCCTGGCTGTTGATGAATTCCTGCCTGTGTGCAGTGTATGCTGGATCTCCAGTTAAGCCTTTATATACCTCAAGAGAGAAAGAGAGCGAATGATACAGTAAAGAGCACTTTGCCAAACAAAATAGAAAGATCCATGGGATTGCTGCACTATTACAAGTGTCAGCACACAATTAGGAGTCAGTTTATACACACAAAATGTTTTACTGAGCCTGAGTGAAATTTACAGTTTTTAACAGGAGATTTATTGAAATTTAATCTACCACACCATCTGTAATACACATACTCGAAAATTCTACTGCTCGTCTTAGATCACTAAAGTTAAATACAATATATGCTATTTTACATATAAATATTGCCCTCAAATCAATCCACATTCAGCCAGTAATATCTAACTTACATGCTGACTGAAAGTCAGAGGGAGGCTCGGTCTTGCTAAATTGAAAAAAAGCAGCAAAGTAATATTACTATCTCAGTATCGTTGATTAAATGTGTGAAGCTAACTAAGAAAATAATCTGCAAGGAGAGATGTTGTGATAGTGGTCACGTTGTGTCATCAATTTGTATTAAATGCTAGGGAAGAGAGAGAGACAACTTCAAAGATTTGCTTTTCATTATGGTATGAATTGATGTTCAGCTACTAAAATGAAATTGGTTTGCATAAGAGTTATGACTGTCAAAAACCATTTGGAATTTCATTCTGTGAGGAGAAATTAAAATTTTGAGTGATTATGTGAAAGACTTTTCTGAGGCAAGATTATAAAACCACAGGTTTCCCTTGTTACTGGACTTTTTAGATTAGGTAAAATTCTTACTGTTTGTTTTATCTCAAATGCTTTTTTGTGACTTGCTGAATTAATGTCGTATTAAATTCAAGAAACTATGGTGATAGAACTGTATGCTTCAGTATCTAACTGCATACAAAGATATGCAAAGTTGTAGGTCATACAGCGAATGCAAGTTAACCATCTGGGTGTATACATACAAGAAATATTTGTTTTCGTTTCTGAAAACAGTGTAATTGAGTAGATTGGGCAGATACACCACTATTTGCATACTACAATACAGTCTGATCTGATATCAGGAATGGAACACTCAAAATTCAGAATCTCTTGATATTTTTCATTCATTTCCATAACAATCAACCACTCAAACCACTCAGTTTCTAAGGAAATAATGATACTGGAAAAGCACTGAGTTTTACAGTATGCTTTCAACATCCTGGGTTCAATTAAAATGGAAGAATATATTCTGAAATTATAAGACGTGTCATTTGAACAAGAATCTGCAGATGAATGTATATGATTCCCATTGGCATAAATTTCCCAGATAAGCTTAACTAAATCATGAAAAGCAGAAAAATTTTGAGGGGTCTCAAAGTTTTGACTGTTAGATTTCACGGTGTTTTACAACACTTGAATATTGCAAAGTGCTTGCTCGAGTTCTGGGCCTATTACTATTACTGCATTCTAGAAATAGAGAATGTGGCCATGCCACTTTATCCTCTTAGAAATGTTAGAACAATCAGATAATACAACTCACTGCAAGATCCTAATGGACTTTGTAACCATGGATCTGAATGACTCACCTGTGGAGAGCTGTCAGATAATGATGCACCACAGAAAAAACAAAGGTAAACTTTTGTGCATTTAAGGCTTTTAGCCTGGTTTTCCTCTGTTTGCATCTATCATCTGTTTTAAAGGAAAAAACAAAGCAACAAAATTGCTCACTCAATGACAGAATTAAATATTTTTTGCATGTTTATAATCGGATGTTGAGTTAAAAGCACAAAATGAGTGCAGTCCTTTGAATGGATGCCCACTGAAATAAATGCACTTGTGGGTTTTTTTCAGAAAGGGTTTCTAGACATGTAGTAACAAGCCTCACATTTTTTTCACTGGCGTGCAAGATCACAGCTTCAGTCAGCTGCCTTGCCTTCAAGTCCCAAAGTGTGTTGGTTTTCTTGCCTTTTGAACTTTGTCTCTTCAGTGCACTCAGTATTGTTGGGGAAAAAACACCAGGTGCTGTAAGAAAGTGTCTCTGTGCAGATGATGCCTGTACGCCCCATCACATCTGCATTGACATGTGCTGGGTGCTTCTTCTCTGAGCCCGTGTGTAGATTCTGGGCCAGGAACAGGCTTGTTTGAGGTGTCAGTAAGCATCTTAATGCCATCATTCACAGGGGGTCAAGGCTGGAGCTGAGGTGATGAGATTTAAGAAGGATAAAAACAAAATTGTGCTAATTTTTGTTCTTTTTCCTGGGCTTCCAGAGTTTGTTTTCCAACTGCTCTTTGAAATCATGATGTCTAGGAAATTTCTTGGGTTGCAGCAAAAGTGGCACATGCCATCAAGTCAGTTGATTCCAAAAAGTGGGGCTCAAAGAATGGTAGATAATGTAAAATTTACAGTGAAGTTGTGAAATCTCACAGCCCTAGGGTCTTGCCATTAGAACACAAGATGTGTTTGGATTAAGTTCTCCTGTATTTATGTGAAGTGCTGTAGAGCATAAGAAATCCTGGAAAATGGTTTTGCTACATTTTTAATACAACAGCCCAGCTGATTAACTTTCCTTTTTTTCACTGTAGAGTCGTTTGAGTTATGGTACTGCTGGCCTTTCCCCTGGACTCTCAGCAGAGGCAATGAGTGAGGCAGGCACAGTCCTATTGAGAGATCCTTGAACTGTGCTGAAGGTTCAGCTCCCCATGCTCTTCAGGCATGACTATGCAAATAAATGTGCATTTCCTCCCCCAAGCTCACATCCTTTTCATTTGAACTGCAGCCTCTTGTAGGATTTGCTTTATTGGCTTGCAGCCAGTGTCGTGTCCTGTAAGGCTGAGGAAGGTGTTACAAAGACAATTCAGCAAAGGGGAACACTTCAATCTGAATAGTGGAAACTTCCTCAGAGAAAAATGGACTTTTAGTAGCTCCTCAAGATCCTGCCCTCTCCACTCTGCCACACCACTTACTGGTAATAATGCATCATAGAAGAGGCTGATAAATTTGTTCCAGTGCTCAGCCATTGATACATTTCGCCATTTCCTTTTATCAGCTCTGCTGTGTTTAATAGCTGTGTACTCAGGTGACAGTTTAAGTGATACTGGACAATTACTTTTGGATTATGCTCTAGGGACGTGATGAAAGAGAAGCTAAAGTGTTAAACCTTAGGAAGGGCATATGCATACATGTATGCAGTCAAAACTACATTACTGCATCGCATCCTGAAGACAAAAATAACCATAAATAAACACGAAATAGACCGTATTATTTTTCACAGACTTTGCCAAGCAACACATAGAAGCCTGTATAAGAGGCTTTTTAAAAATCCAGTTGTTTTCTGGAAGTCTTCAGATGCTCACTCTGGTTCTGTACTGCTGACATACTGCATTGGTGGTGTTACTCTGGCATTACTAGTGAATCTTGGGATAATTTTCCTTTCATACCTGCCTTCCAGGATGAATCAGTCCTTTCTGATAAACCTGGAGACCAGCCTAAAGTGAAAACCAACCTCACATACTTTGAAAGACTCCATCTCAGTGGCTCCTATTGTCATTATGACACTTAAATTTCAGCTAAGGCAACCTACTGTAATTTTTATGTGTCTCTTTATAGCAAGATATCTCAAATAAGCTGTCTGAAGTTAGCATCTTAAGTCTTCACAGAGAAATGTAAAGTATACCCCAGTTTTCCAAAGAACACATACAGCAGTTCTTCTATTTTAAAAACATGGTATTTTTTTCCTTTTTTCTCACTCAAAAATAAAATGAAAATTAGGATAATAATCATACAGCAGAGTGCATTGATTGCCAGTGCCTGATGCTGGGTACTAGCAGAAGTACACTTCTAAATATCCATGCAATTAATTTGGAGATAGCGTTTATTGATTGTGTAAAAAATTCCTACAAGTCAATCTAAAATGTGTCATCCAAAGATGTATTGTTATAAATACAATAGTGAGCTTTGCACTGGATGTGCAATGAATGTAATGGGTTTTGAGTGATCCCAATTGCATTATTTATGCATCAAGTCACCTTAGATTTCACAAAGATATTTTCCCTGGAGGATTGAAGCCATGGCAAATAAAAGCTCGGCAAACCTGGCCTTTGCTAAGGCAACACAAGGGGGAGGTCACTGGAGGTTTCTTCCTATGTAGTTCTTTCATCTCCAGCTGCAGATTATCTGGGCCCTTCTCCCCACACAGGTTGGCACAGCCCTACCCCAGCTGCCTCCTCTCTGGGGTAATCTTTGCTTTCAAGACTGTCAGACCTGGTTTAGAGCAGGGCGACTGCAACTGTGGCACAAAGAGATGGTGTGCAAATACCAATTAAAGTCTTGAGGCTTTGACTGGCACTGCTGGAGAGCTGCCACTCTGTGCATTCAGTGCGCAGTGCACCTAAAACTTGAGATTTTCTGTTACCCCTTACAAGGTGAGGACTGTTCTGCAGCCAATGTTGCCACAGCAGAAGTATTGTTCTTGAGCTCATCAGGAAAGTCAAGTTTAGATTTCAGCCCTTTGCTCCCAAAAGTATTCCAGAGGGTTTGACTATGAATGTTTATTTCCCTTACTGCTGTTATAGCTTGCAGCATTCTTAATACTGCAGAATCTCCAGTTTTGGGGATATCTGTGTTTCCTGCAGCCCTACTTGTTAGACCCTTGATGCACAGCTGAGAGCGAAGTACCAGCATTAATCTCCACAATGAAAATGTATTTTGGGACATTAGCACACATATGGTAAGGATTTTTTAACCTACATTATTGTATGTAACTTGGCAGCTTAATTAATCAATTAAGATCAGTGCATTTGTAATCAAGTCCAAGAGTGATTGATGCATGCCATATTAATTGCCACATTCACATGAAGCATGTCATATACACAGTCATTTTACAGCTGGATTTCACATTGGGCTGCTCATAAGCACTTAATGGCAGGAATATTTTAGACTTGCAGTCAGGGAAATTGTATTGCACAATATGCTTTATATGTTGTACACCCTGCTTAGATAATAACTCTTCCATCACTGATGTATCCTCTTGCTCCTCCCTCCTGGTTCAATTGCTGGCAAAGTAGTCCATTTTCAAAGGCTTTTCTTTGCTGTGGAACAAGAGGTATAATTAAATTGTATCCCAGTAGTGAAGGTTTCTAATGATGATGAGCCAAAACTAATTGTATTGATTTGTTTATTACTGGCTTAGGAAGCTCATCAAACAAATGGACTGAAACTATTTCCATATTCTTATCTGTTTGGTAAATGAGAAACAAATAACACTTCATATGTCTGTTGTGTGGTGTTACGGCATTAATACTAATTCTGAAGATAGAATCAAGCACAGGAAGAGAGGTTATCCCTGGTGCAATTTTCTACAGCTAAGAAATGCCACATTTTTTTCCACATTTGTGTTCTGGGATGAGCAAAATGAGGATATTTTCTTTCTTTTTCAATATAGATGTTCTGAGTGCCAGAACTGGGGAGTAACAGGCTATGCCCAGAAAGTAGAAAGATCGGGGCAAAAGAAAGGAAACTGGTATTATGTTCATGTCTCCCTTTGTTCTGCACGTTTGTTCCTTGGCTTCTGTATTAAACAAAGCTGGATGAATAATGTGAACTAAAAATGTCTATGAATATTCATTTTAATTTTTAGATTAATTTACTTCACACCCTCACATTAACTCTGCAAACAGTCAAGCAATCACATCGGGTATAAATGTTTGCAGGAAGTAAATTTCACTATTTCATCTAAGAGTTTTTGTAGAAGAGTTTTGATTTTGAATGTGCAAAAATGTGTTACTGCTCACCCAGTTGTGGGCTGGACAAAAGTTTCTGTGTCCTCTGTGAAAAATCACTTTTGCTGCATAATGACTTAAAAATTCTGGGCTTTTTATTACTAAATATTTGTGATCAGTTCTTAGTGCAAGAATCTGTCCAAATTCATTTAAACAGTTGCTGACCTAAAGCCATTGAAGCCACCAGTAGTCATTTGTTGGCTTGAGAGTTGAGGATCAGGTTCCTCATGGATGCTGTTGAGAAAAAACAGAACTAGGAAAAAAAGACTAAGTTAATTGTCTAAATTGTTGTTTTAATTGAGTTTGGGGGACTGATTGTGTTGAGGCTGTGAGGATGTGGATTCCTCCACAGTGAGATGTTGTCTTGGACTGTGTTTTGCTCTTAGAGTAATAGAAGTAAAGTGTAATCAATTTAGAGCCTGAATCTGCTTCCTGTGGAAGTAAAAGCAAGTGTTTTATTCTTAGGAGCTGCATAACATCAGATAAAATTGCTATTTATACATGTGGAACCATCCCATTCCTTTTCTGAAATACAGCTTCCTCTTTCACTCAGCTATGTGTTTTCAATTACAAATGTTTACCACATCTCACATCTCTTACATGCTGTAGGAGATGACACATTGTGGCAACTTTTGTTCAACTAGCAGGTTTTGGTCCAAAGAGGATTCAGTAAAGTTGGAGGGTGAATTACCCTTACATCCTTTGAGAAGCTGATCCTGTCAGCTTGGCAGAGCATTGCTCGAACTGCTGCACTGCATATTATGTCTAGACTGCAGATAAGTTAATAACACTAGAAGCAGAGCTAAAGGTAGAGAGAATTATACACCACAGTTATTAAACTTTGACCTTTATGATTTTTTAAAATCATAAAACACTTTAAAATAGGTACAGGGTAGCACTTCTGTTGGGCAAACTGCCTCTCAATACAAGGCACAGCATTTATATCAGCACATCTCTTCATATTCCAATTTCCTTATGTAGCAGACTGGCAGTGCCGCCTTACTTCTGGTTATGTTTTCTGTGGAGATCTGCTGTTAGAGGCAGAATCTGGTGTGCTCTGATGTGAAGCATCACATCCTGCCTGTTCTGCCTCTCATGCTCCCATTGCACAGCTGTGGTGCTTTACAGGCTTCAGCATTAACCTCTGGCCCTGGAGCTGGTGAAAGGAGACCCAGCTGAGGCACCTGCTTTTTTTGTCAGGCACAGTCTTGTGAAATAAGCATAAACAGAACTGAGGCAATTCAAAATACTACTCAGAAACTTACACAGGACAACTTGGCTTTCTTGCTTTCTCTGTGTTTATTGGAGAGAAAGCCTCTTTTCACTGCTATTGGAGTCCTTTTCAGAGTCATATCCTAGAGAGATGATTAGATGTAGAGGGTTACTTAAGGGCTCTGAGTTGCCTTGTGAAGCTGACTCTCTTCACTGGCTGTAGAAAACGTGGGGAAAAGTGTCTCAATTAAGTTGTGTGAATATCCTCTCACCCCATGCAGTGCCTTGTGCTGTAAGGCAGCTTTTATTCCCAATTTGTTGCACTGATAGGCAAGGGAAGAAATACGGGCATCAAGAAACAAAAAAATTCAAACTAGATCCATGACTTAAGCTTATCTCCTAAGAAAGAGCTCAAAGGTAAATATTTTTCAGTCAGAATTTATATTTGGCTCATTATAAAGATCCAAGACCCTTTGCAAAATGTGACTATTTCCTGGTTCAGGTCTCATAAGTTGCTATCTTTCCTCTTTCATGCAGGACTTACTGGCCCTGGGTGACAGTTCACCACCACCCTTGAAAGTTTACATTTACGGAGTGAAAAAGGTGCTTTTATTGTGGCAACAAACACAGTACTTTTTTTCCCCAAGCTGTCTGAACACCTGCCCATCCATTTGTGTGTACGCCATTATTTTGTTTAATATTTACAAAACTTGTGGAAGTTTTTGCATTTAAAATGGAAGGTGAATCAGAGGTCTTAAGAGCAGTAATGAACCAGTCCTGAAAGAGCTATTTCCATATGTCATGTCATTTGACTGAAGTTTGAGTTCAATAAAAACAATCTCTCAGCCACTTAGTATTCAGACATTTGCATGTGCCCTCTGGTTTCTAAGTTTTGCTCCAAAAGTCAGCTCCACACTTTAACAATACAAACTCTGACATTTCTTTTTTTTTTTTCACCTTGCAATAGTAAAAATATAAATGATGATATTGGTCCCACAGATATAAAGAACATGTATTGAGCACCAGTGTTCTAAAGCAATAGGGGAAGCGCTCAGCAGCAGGACAGGAGCAGTCAGCACTTGCAAGGTCAGATTTTCTGCACACATTTAAAAAGATACAGTGGCATTTCATTGCAGAGCTATTAGAAGAACATAAGGCAAAAACTTCAAACCCTTGAATGGCACATTTTTATTTTTTGCTTTCACAGTTTTTCTGCCTTTGCATTGCTTTCATGTTGCACAGATGTGAGCATTGGAGTGCAAAGCATTCTCAGAAGTATGTGTGGCTATTCACTGTGCCCACTGTAACTCAGAACAGAAGAAAGGTAATGTCAGTGTCTCCTTATAATACAGAAGAGCAAAAGAAAGAGAAGTTTGTCACCTGTCAGGGCTGTGTAGTGGTAATGACCCTCTCTGTGGTTCACTGGAGAGCAGCAGATATTCCAGGAAGAAGCTGTCCTGTAGAGCAAACATCCCCATGGCTAAGATACTAGCTTCTTATGGTGCTTATTCCACACACATTCTGGGAAGAAAAACCTTGGAGATGGGTTTTACTATCAGCAAAGGCTGATGGGGCTCCCATTAGGTAAGGGACGCTTCTACCTCCTGTTGCAGTAACAGCAAAGTAAACAATTGCCTGAATGCTTTTGAAAATCCTTTCTTTTGATGCTGGGATGTTTGTAAATATGCAAACAAAGAGGGATGAGAGAGGACCAGAAGTGTCAAGGGATTTTATTTATGAAGCGTTTGACAAATACCTTTTGCTCTGTTTACTCACCTCTTCCCTTAAGAAGAAAGTAGATAATGCCAAGGATTTTTATGAAACCAGCTGAAATTCTATTATAGCATCAAAGCCCAGAATTTTGTTTTTTAAATTTCACTAAGATTGATATGCTAGGCATGGGATAGTGGAAGACATGAAAAAACAATAGATAGAAAAAAACCTTGACGGGGTCCTGAAGGCCAGTTAGAGACGGTAGCCAGTGTTTTCAGATTTAGATAGGTCTGAAAATTAAAGCACTTCAAGTTCATGGAAACCTGTGAAATGAAGGAATCTAAAGCCATTATTTTTCCATTCTTTCTATCATAAAAATGAATCTTTGACTGGGTATATTATAGCTACTGTCAGTGGGAACAATTCAAATTCCTGTGCCCTGCAGATAAAGAACCCCAAATTGCCTCTTCCTAAATATATCCTCATGGACAGCTGAAAAGCTGGATGGCCTTTGTGAGGCTCTCAGGTGCAGTTTGCACAGTCACAGCCGCTGTACCAAGACCAGCAATGTTTCAGCACGCTTGAGTGCACATTCCCAGGGGGAGCACAGCGAATCTTGGTGCAGACAGTGGTGAGGTGCTTGAGGACAAGTCTGGTTTGGAGGTGACCTGTCCTTTTGCAAACCCAGGAGGATCTGCTTGCTTTCAGAGCTGCCTGTGCAAAACTGAAACCCCCCTTGCCTAGTGAAAGAGCCATAATTCTTTCCTCGTGTAGCTTTCACTGACTTTTTCTGAGAAAGAGAGAACACTCATGCTTTACCTTCCTGTCACAGAGGAGAAATCTTGGCCTCAAATCTCAGCCTCTTGGCTCTTTTCCTCTTTATTTTTCTTCTTGGCCAGCCTTCTCCCAACAATTACCCAGATTTGCTGTTGTAGGTTGAATAATTCAGCTGGAATAAACTGTGAGTTGAAACAAGTGGACAGTGTTCCACAACTTGTCCACTTAAGTTATTCACAAACTGTCCTGAAATAGGACCTTTGCTCTGTATCTTAAATGGTTACAGTGTTCCAGGTCGAGTTATGACTGTGTAGTATGGGAAGCAGCTGTGTTCAGCTTTAAATAATCAGGCATGAAATACATTAACAATTTTTTCCTTACTGTATAACTGAACATGTATTCTTTCATTTTAAGTTCTACTTTGGCCTGACACTAATGAGTCATGTCATTGCATTAGATTGCACTAGATTTTCTTAACCTTTTTTTTTAATACTTCTTCATTGCACTTCATATTGTTGACTGCTCCTATTAATTCCACCTGCAGTTCCAGTTCCCAAGTTCATGTTAAGCCAAGGTACATATTTGAGTGTCATAGAGCCAATGTCTCATTTTCTAAAAATCTTAACTTCCCCCAAACTTCCATCAATAGCAACTTTGAAATCCATTTGCAATGTAAATGACTCCAAGTATCCTGCTGTGTTCCAGAACGCTTCCTTCTTATTTAATTGCCATAGACACTTTAGTTACTAATTAAGCTTTATTGTTTATGATGTTGCATTTCATTAATAGTTGTGATAAAAATTGCATGTTCCAGCAGAACTTTTGCATGTTAATGCCACCAGTGGGGTAGAATTCAGAACTGATGGGAAAGAGTTCATCTCAGAGGTTTCAGGATTGTGGTCTTATAATCATTTAGTGAAACTGCCCCACAAGCATGATCTTGAAAAAAGAGGGTTCATGATTGAGTCTCATGTCTTTCACTTCTCATATGATGGAATAACTTTAAAGTTTCTTTAATTGTAATGAAGATACTGGAAATATAATTACAGTATTTTACAGAAGAAGTGCTTCAGATTACATACACAAATATATGTTTATGTGTATTTCAATGACAAAGCGAATGGTTTGGAAAATTTGGAACACAAGTTTGAGCTAAGAATTTTTTAGTTTCAGGAGCTACTAAACTCAAAATCTGTAATTAAAGATATTAAGGACAACCTAAGGCTGAAACTTTAGCTCTAGGTACAGAAAAAGAATGGGAAGTGTCTTAGATGGAGGGCAGCCGAGAAGTCACTGAACAGATAATATATAACTCAGTTCTGTGATGAGGAAGGTAGCCTAATTTCTGAATAGATGAGTTTTGCACTTCCCAGTCTCATGGATTCAGGGAAAGGATCATTTACATCCAGAAGCTTTAAAGTCACTCATGGAACCTCTCTGTCCCTACTGATTCACTTGCCTCCACAATACCAGTATGGCCCATCAGCTTTAGTTCTGCCACTGGTAGTCTTGAAATAGCATCTGGCATGTGCTGGATCACCCAGAGAAAATGGTGCATTGCAGTACTGCTGGTATCTCACAGTACCAAAAGCCACATTCATCCAAGTTACTTTTTACAGCACAACATGATTATTACCGGGATCTTGTCCCAGTGAAGCTGTGTTTGCTTCCCTGTGCTGAACAGAGGCCTTCTCCCTTCTCAGAGTCCTGCACAAAAACCCTCACGGATGAGAGCAATGAGAATTTCACTGATGTTTCCCTGGAAGAAAGAGCACAGGCAGAGGCTTCCCTGGACAACCCACCATCAGTGTTGAATGCAATTACAACAATTCTCTCATTTCCAAATTTCAGCTGCGTCTGCATTTGGGTAAACAAGCTTGCCAATCTCAGAAATTATTTCTTAATGGGTGCTGAGGCTTTCTTGCAAATACAACTGGTAGAGTCCCCCTATTACCTGCCTGGACCAAGTAAAGGTAAAGAATACTTTTAAGTGTCACAACTGATTTTGTAACCTCATCTACATGCCATTGCTCCACATCTCAAATGCTCACCAGTGGCACATTCAGCACCATTAGCAAGATGCTAAGCAGTCGTCACAGTCTTAACAAAAAGTTCCTTTTTCTGGATCCAGAGTAATTCTTCCAGGCTGAAGCTCTATTGAGCTGACCTGGCAAGCAGAGCAGCCCAGTGCTGGACACTGCCAGTCTGCAGGGTGTAGAGTACAGGATTTGTCCTGCAGCTGAACAATAGCTGTCTTTCACCTCCCCATCTCTCCTGATTCAGCCCTTTCAGCTCATAGGGAAGCTTTGGTCTCCTAATGACTTGCCAGACTGTGTGATTAAGAATGATTTCTTTTGTGCAGTAGCAGAAAAAGATTTCAAATAGATGTGATAATGGTATTGCATTCAGCATGTAAAGATCATTGAATATAAACGTGGAACAGAATGTACTTCTGTCTCACAGAAAATTGCATTTAGAACTTGTTGCCTGCTTTGCTGCTTTTGTAATAATGCTTCAACCTCAGACCCTGGATCTCAATATAAATATGTTGGCATTTCACACAAAGGAATCAGAGAACAGCTATTATCTCCCCAAAGCTGAGAAATTCTGGAAGGTGCATTAAGACATGATGGGATCCTTCCACTTGTGCCTCTCAGAAAGTCACAAAAGGTACTGTTTTGGAAGAACTAATTTTTAAAGAACACTTTTCATAATAGGATTATGTCATGCTGGTTTTTGCACATACTGACAAGGCCACAAATCTGCTGCAAGAGGAAAAGACTGGGAAGAGAATAAGTGCTGGGTTAGAAGTTCTGACTTTAGCATAGCCCAGAAGAGTTAGTGAGTATCACCACAAATTCATAATTACTTTTCATTTATCAGCCATTGTGTGTAAAACACAGTGAAAAGAAAACTAAGATTTACACACTTAGGTACCAAAAGTTAGATGTTCACTCCAGAATCTGACAGTGATGAGATTTCCTAAGGTGCGTCTGGCATTTCTGTTCCCATAACTGCATGATTTCCTTGTGAAAATCTTCCACTTAATAAATAGCTTTAGTTTAAATTAATTCTGAGGTACAGCAACTTCACTGGTAGCTACTGGGTAAGATATTACTTTAGAAGGTCAGGCCATTTGGATAGACATTTCTTGAATTGTTTTATTACTGTGTAGACAGGAGACATGGAACTTGTTTGCACTTCACTCCTCTAGCTAAAGTTAAATATATTTTGTATTGCACTGCTTTGTTCTACACAGGTGTATCCTTAATTAAGAAAAGCAGATCAACACTGAGTATTAATCAGCCATGTCAGTTTTCTGAATATAGCATGATTCTTATAGGTCATATTTGCATTAAACTCCACATAGTGCATAACAGAGATTACTGCTGTTTTACTGAAAAAATAATAAATGAGAATTCAAACCTCATTTTGAAATTTAAACTTAAGGATTAAAAAATGGCCAATGACACAGCTTGTAGAGTTCTACTTTGGAAATTATAATTATTAATTTGAAATGAGGTTGAATTTTGGACCATCAATGATTTCCGTGAAAAGGAAAACACATTCTGGCCCTCTTTATTTGTTCCAGCTCATCCTCATCACCAGAAAGACCCCTTGTGGGATATGAGCTGGCCTGACCATAGCTCTTCTCTTTCTGCTGGGAACTAAGTGTTCTACATCACTCTTGATACTCCACTAGTTAGGATGCTGGGCAGTTAGGGTGCTGGGCAGTTTGCCTTGTCAAGACTGGAATGTCACTCAGAAGTAATTTGCCTTGCTTAGCTTTGTAGATTTCATCAGATTCCTAATGAACATTTAAGGGGAGAAAAAACCTCAAACCCTTTTTTCTATCTTGATCTAGCCACTCTTGTAGCTAGCATAAGATCTGTTTTAAAGACACTGGGACCATATGTTATACACAGATTTTATAATTTTTATAAAGCTTATTTTTTAAAGATCCAAAAACATAGAGAGCTAAAGCAGAGGAAGTTTAATCTGGGATAGCTGTGTGCAGATATCCTTATCCCTGTATGTACATCCTTGAAGACATATTCTCCACCCCCTTGAGCTAAGGCAGCTTCCTAGTCTGAAATCCTGTTCTCATCAATTCAAATCCCTTTCCAGTACACAAGCTAGTTCCCGCTTCTTACACCAGCCATCCTCTGCTGCATCCCCTTGCTTATAGTCACACTTCCAGCTTATTCCAAAAATTTCCTGAAGTTTCTGTGGGATATGGGTTGTTCTGACTGTAGTTTCTTTCTTCAGGAAACAAAGTGTCTCGTCTGTTTCATGCCACAAGCTACCAGTGCCCAGGGCCCCCTGCCCACGGGGTCACAGCCAAGCCATTGACTGACAGCAGAAAACAGACTTGTGTTTAGACAGCATGAGAAGTGTGCAGTGATGCGCAGTAACCTCCTGAATGCAAATACGTGTGACATTTCCATTTTTGCAGTTTTCGGGGGAAGCAGCAAGGCAGGTCATTGTAATGAATTGGTAAACATCACACTGTATTACATATGAAATTCATTTCCCAGAGCTCAGGAGTGGGGCGTTAATGCAATGCTCCCCACTATGGTGTTTGCTTTGTGATATTGGTTCAATGCTGTGTTCTAAAATATTCGTATCCCAGTCATACCATACCACTGTGTTATTAGCCTAAACCTATGAAGACAAAAAGGACGAGGAAGAAAGCTAATTTCACTTTTGGTTTTCAATTCTTATGCACTGTAACAGAATGTGAATAACCTCATTACTATACAAATTTTGTGTGTCACATAATGACCTCTATACTGAAGACCAAAGTTTGCATAATTGAGGAGAGACTCACCTACAACAGTGCTGGAATTCATTAGCATAAGGCTGAAATAATGCTAAGAAAATAGCATTTGATGTCACCTATTTAAACTGAAGCACTGGGTGTTTTCTTTCCTTTGGACTTCTTAAAGGTATATGCTTATGATGGGGAACAAAACTTGTCCTACTGGATCTGGCAAGTAGTGAGAGGTGGTTCTGTAACTCACTGGCCCTTTATATAACAAACAGTAAAGGGCTGTTCTTACGTAGCTTGGCAGTTTCTTGCAAAGATCAGTGAAGTATATGTTACCTAATAGGTTTATTTTTATAGGCGATGTGTTAATACATTTATCTTGACTTTTAAGTGTTCATCCTTCGTGCTAGGTTCTCTGTGGTAATTAAAATATACCATAAATCATATCCACTGTAATTAACAAAATACCCTGTAATTATCTGTTGATCTTTTGCGCCTATTAAATAACTACTGGGATGTTTCAAAGCTGAGTTATTTTTGTATTCCTTGAGATAAACCTACTGCAAAATGTTGGTAATTCACTTAATATTGCAGCATAGATCAACTTGGGAGTGTTTCATGTCTACTCTCTCTTCTCACTGTAATGTTATGGCAATTCTATTGACTATCATTCTGTTAAAAATCACATTTATGAATGACACTTGCATCATGCCAGCTGATGACAGTATCCTGGGGTATGCAGTTATCGAGGATCACTTCGGCAGGCAGCTATTTCTTTCATCCTGCTCTTTGTCTTTACCATGACTGCAGACAGAAATTTTACATGAATTGCGGGAATTCAGAACCTGAGTTGGAAAAAGGAACAAGTCTTATCTGAAACCTGCAGGTAGCTAAACATACTTCAGTGCATCTGCTCAGAATGAGAGTCGTGAGCCCTATGGTAATAAGCACAAACATACAAAAACAACCTGAAAAATGGCAGCATAGTTCTGCTTACCTTCGTTGAAGGTATAGGTATCCATGTATGAATGTTTGTAATGTAGCCTTGGAACAAATGCACCAGCCATTGCTTACTGAAATGTTTCCCAAACGTTTCCCTTTTCACAAGTATTAATTCTAGCTAAAACACAGGCACCCTGCCAGATTTTTTAATATTACCAAGTCTGTGGTTGTATAAGAAGTATGAGGATACAATTTGTTGTGTGTTTTGTCAGAAATTGAGGTGAGCCCAAGTGGAATTATATAGGTGTCAGGGTTAATTTTCTTACTCTTCATGGAAAAAACATTACATCAGTTTTCTGCAAACTTGAATTTCCAGTAGTAGTAATATCTTGCTGCCATGGTCATGTGTAATGTAGCAGTGTTAAATTCTTGTCTTCAGAGATTTATGCAAATTGTTATTTAAAAATAGAGATCTGGGAGTCACAGCTAGCTAATTAATCTGTACCAAGGAAAGCTAAGTGCTTGGCCTTTCAGGCATCCTGTGATGGCTGAGTACACTTGCAATCCCATAAAAATCTCACTTCTATGTTGTTTGGCTTTTTCTTTTTTTCACTCTTTTTTTGTTGTTGTTTTATGAAAATTAGATGCTGAACCAATCAGCTTATTGCAGACACAGTTTTCAAATATTTGCATGGATCTAGTCCAGAATTTGACATGAATTGGAAATAATCAGTGTTCTGCTCTCCACCATGGACTGAAGATTTGTCAGGCATAAGCCTGTCGGGAATGTAACCAGCTGAGTATTGCTTTCAGATTGTATATGATATTAATTTACCACTGCAATAATTCAGCCCTCTTACCTGATATTATTGTGCTTTTCTTTTGGTCTCGTCAGGATGTTTCTTGACATCTATTGTCATACTGCAATTAATTTTAACAGCCCTATGGCCAAACCTGAAAGCTGACTAATTGTTAAAATAAGACCAAAAAAAATCTACATTGTAGTAATTCATACTATCAGTAAATTGGAAAGGTAAAACCATGTAACCATAACAGTTTGATCGGAAATAGTGATTTTTTCATAATGACTGATAGAGTGAGTAACAGTAGTCCTGAAATCCCTGTGAACAGAAGTAGTGGGTGATCAAATGGCTCCAGTCCAACTAGCAGAATCTTATTCGTTCAAGATAATTCTTTGTACGTTAATAAGCAACTAATTATTTTTACAGTCATAACAGCATGCACGGCAATACTCCAATCTTCATTTGGCTGTAGCCTGAATGACATGTAGTTTCTGGCACACCAGATTGGAGAAATGCAATTCACAGGAGTGGCTGGATGTCATGATATCCTTCACAGCCTCTTTATTCTGACAAACACATTATTATCCATAATTTGTTTAGTTATTAGTAACTCTAGTGACAAATTAAATTAATTATGTTATTTAAGATGCATGTATCTATAAATTGATGTTATCCATCTCTGTGGAGGCAGGAATTACATACTTTAGCAAAAGATTGTATATAACATTTTGTATAACATTTTGTATATCTATGCTAAGGTTTGAATTACTTCAGCAGCTGTAGGAAGGTTTAGATCTAATTGTAATCACATAAAGAAATTAGGTGTGAAAAGGAGGTTCATGTCAGGCCACAGTTCCCTTCAGTGAAAACAGGGAAACAGTCCCATACAGGGCAGTGGAGCTTGTGATAAGGAGCTGAAATGAAACTTAGGTTGCAAAGCATATAGGGCTTGTGTACTTATGGTGAATCTGTGTCTAAATGTCACTGGTACTGTGTTACTTTTTGAGTCTCTTTCTTCTGTATATTTACACAAAGAAAGTCTCCTCTTTAACCTCCTTTTTTTTTGCCCAGTAGAACTGGTGAAATCAATGTAATATCCTGACGTATTTTACATATTCGAGTACACTCACCTTCCAGGTGAAGGCAAATATATTTGCTGGCTTCCATTCCCACAACTGTTTGGAAATACAATATTCCTGGATCAGCTGGCAAGAAACAACAAACATCTCACACCAGTCAACCTCTATGATGCAGGAAAGATAGATGGTGATGTGCTTAATCAGTTTTATGTCTAGCAAACTCAAGTGATAGCCCCTCAATAATTGCTAATTTTTATTCCTTTATCTGAGCAGCGTGTCTTGTTTATCTCACACATTGCCAGTCTTCCAGTGTAAGACTCAGATGCTGTTATCTTAGTCAATTCAAATGATTCAAATTATACAAATGGCTTGTTCTGACACAGAACTGTGTGAAGACTTTTCTCTTCTACCCGTTCTGTATCATTGAGCAGTGCCAAGTGCAAATTACAACCAACTTCCCCATTCAAAGATAATTTTGGTCAAGTAATTAGATGCATTTGTTCATACGTTTTTTCCTTAGTTAATGCTAAATAATTTTTTTGAAGTGTAGTCCATAGGGCTTCTTTCCTGTGTCTGAAATAAAAACTGTTGAGGTCTTTTTTTTGTTTTTTGTCAGCAAGAGTTGTAATTTGATCCAGAGCAGAGATCTGGATTTTTAACTTCCTATTTCTTAGTGTCAAAGGAAAGGAAGAAAATTAGTAAAGGTATTTATGGTCTTGTAAGGTAGAAGTGAGAATAATTCTTGTTCTTGCAGAGTCATTTCATGAATATTCACAGACATTGTGCTAATTACAGTGTGGCCATAACTATCTGTAGGGAGGAATGAACTGATGCAGGTGTGAATAATGTCCTGTACATGCTTATGATTGTTTTAGTCCTATGTGTCAAAGTTGATGGAAGAAGACTCCTTAACTCATCTGGGAATTGGATTTCACTGTCCGTACAATCCAAGGAAAACAACTCAAACTGTGCTTCTGTGGTGTCCTACATTGGTATTTAGGAAGATTTCATTCCCTCACCTATCCACATACCTTAATGACATCTTTACAATCTTCTTTTCACCTTGTCTCCCGTGGGAAATTCTGTGTGAATATGGGCTAATGCTTATATCTAGGCTTATTTAATGAATTCAACTTTAATAACACATATTCTAAAAAAACAACCTGTGGAGGCAGCTGGGATGCTTGTCTTTTCTAAAGTACTAGAGGAGTCCTGATAGGCTGCTGGCTGCCTGCCATCAGCAGGTATATTGACTTCTTTAATAGTAAATCATATTTCTACCATTCTCTGGTAGAGAGAATTTAGCTTTTATCTATTATAGCTAGTCCTTGTAGGGAAAACCCAGTCCACAGTGGCCTCATAGGGAGAAATACTCAGCTCAGTAATTATGACTAAGGAGATTGACCTACACTGTGTACATTCCTTCCATTATTCTCTTTTATTTCACTCTTTGCTGCTGACCAATTATGACAAATCTTATGTAGCCTAAAGTAAGCAACTCTGAGCCCAAAAGAGCAGGAAGTTACTAAATATAGTAACCAGAAAATGCTTTACCAGGAGTAAACTGTGCCTAAATCTTGTTTAAATTCATAAAATAAATTGTGATGTCTTGAGCTGCTAGTTATAAATTTTCTTGTAAAATTAAAACTTTTCAATTAATCTTGAGGGAGAGAAATGCTGCAATTCTCAGAACTTTTTCCTGCCCATGAATAGAGACAGTTTAGCCTGACCTCTGGATACATTTGTTTACTTTTTATTTGTGAAAAATGCAGGGAGGAGTGATACAAAACTCTCAGGAGTTCACTCCATGATTAACCGTGACATAATTGACAGAGGAAAACAGCAACAATTCATGCAACCAGTAATTAATCTCTAGCTTTATGGCCTCATTTGCCAACTGTCTCCATATCTGACAGTGAAAGTGACTTGCAGAATGTTTAATTTCCACAGTGACAGCTAAGGTATGAAATCAGATTTGAAGATAAACATCTTCTGTGGCTTCTGCTTGCAAAAAGAGTAGCCAATTAAGTGTGCTTGCTTAGTCCTTGCAAATATTTGCCATAGGATTGACATAGGAAATAGAACATTTTTCCCTGTCTGGGCAGGAGCCCCACCTCACTGCTCCCCTCTGCTGTGTGTATTCAGAAGCATTCTCAATTTCATGGACATGAACCATGCAGGCATTTTAGTTTTCTCCTTTCTCTTCTTTTGGCCTCTGAGTGTAAAAGGGCCAAATCCCATGAGATGCTGACTGTCTCCCATGAGGAGCTGCATGCCCTAGCAAGACATGGGCAGTTTGACATATCCCCGGAGACAATTTGCACCTCTTGGGATTGGTAAAACAAGTAGCTCAGAGATCAGGCAGTGAGCAGCTGCTGTGAATTCTTTCCAGAACGATTTTCTCCATATTGCGAGGGGAAATATTTTTATTTGCATGGTTTTTGTGAACAGGCAAACTTGCCTATCTGACCCACACCACATACTGCTGATCTAAAGCAGAAAATTTCTCCCCACTGCTCTGCCCTGACAATTTGAGATTCTGTCCACATTCTGCATTCTCTGGACAAGTCAAACAATCTGCAAACAGACAGCTGCAGCCTAGAAAGGAGAGAGAAATTTTACCATAAAAGAAGAAATTAAATTAGTGTCCTGCTCACCTGAATTTGATTTTTAAAGTAAATACATTTGATATGTTTCCCATTTAGTACTATTGAAAGGGCAGTTTCCTTACACCAGTCATATAAAACAATCAGGAATGTGGATTCTGGCATTCCTATATGTAGCAGGACTGTGGTAGTCAGAATCTTCTTTTTTGTTTAAGTTGGAGTTAGTAAGGCAAAAAGATTTTTTCTTTCTGTAAGCTTTAACGTGCTTTTATTTTGAACTTGTCATTTTTATTTGCCTGTGAGCTTTGTTTTGATTTTTCTTGAAGATTTCTAGTAACAATAATTGTTTGCAACAGGAAGATTCATGTGAACTGACTTCCATTTTAAACATCAGTTCCTGTAAAATGAAAGGGGATTGCTATGTGGATGTGGGCAAAGAGGGCTGATGTGTTCATACAATGCACTTCTGCTCCAATGGTAAATATATTTTCATGATTAATAAAGAGAGAGTAGAAGCCATTGTACTCTGTTAGGATTTTGTTGATGCCTGCTCCCCAGAATACTGAAAAGATGCTATCAATACTCTTGACACTCTGCTTAATCAAGATGTGACCCTCCAATGCAACCAGACAGTGTGCTCGTTTCAGAGCTGGAACAGTGCTGCAGTTAAGGGAGTCGTGGTTGCTGTTATTTTTGGTTGCGAGATTTTTTTGTAATTTCATTAAAATTTAATCAGTGCCATTAAATAATATTTAATGCCACTAAAGTGCGGTTGGATACATATAGGAAATCAATCAACTTGTGCTCTGAGTGGCCATCGACTGTGGAGCTGCATAGGTACCTCAGGGGAATGGGCTGCACCTTGCACAGCAAACAAAATCAGATCAATAATAGTATGTTTAGTTCAGGTTTTAAAATTGGTATTGCTTGGAATGTGCCAATGGGCACCTTCAATGTCAGATATGTGGGCTTGGAAGAAGTTTTCAAGTGCCCTTGTGTACTTGTTGTACCCTTAATGTTTACAACTTGTTAAGTATTTTTGTTCCTTAGGTGCTGCACATCAAAAGCCAAAATTTTAACAATGGAGATTCCCCTGGGCAAGCTGGAAAGATATGTCAAATATACAGCATGATCTTAGCCTGGTGGTGGAATTAGTCAGGACTGCTTCTTGATGTGCTTTCCAGCTTGAGCAGTAGGTCATCGTTTTTGGCTCAGTGCAGTCAGCTCGGTCTGTGTACACAGATACACTGGTATGGGGTGTCCTGAGAAACTGTGACAACTGAGATAGGTTTGGAACTAAACCACACTCTGGCCTCGGTTACAGCCAGTCCCAGTGGGTTAATGGACTAGGATAGCTTCCTCTGAAGGATTTAGGATGATCCCATTAACTGCAGTGTGTATTTGTTCACATTCCCTACCTGTGGGGGCAGGGGGAAAGAGGATTACAATTGGTAACCACTAGCAAAGGAGAGCTCTGCTGACTGTCAGTAATGTCTTTATAGGACTGGGGAAAACTGAGCAATTCAGTAAAATTTCACAGTCCTGACCAGAGACTTATGTCTTCCTTCAGAAAGTCCATGTGAGGTGAGTTTTTGCATAAACTCAAACTATTTCAAACACTCCCACTGGGTCTGGCCAGAATGCATTTGACGATTCCTTGCAGCTGTTTAATTCCAACATAATTGCCTTTGAGATTTCCTTCCGTGATTTTTCTGTGTAAGCTGCACTAAGCTATGTAGATAAGAAGCAATCTATACATTCTGTGTATAGGAGTAAATCCGAGACTATAACACAGATGGACAGAAGCAAGCAAAAGACTCTGTTCCTGTAATTTAAAATACATTGCAATGTGAATCCCGCTGAGGTGAAATATCTAATTTCCAAGAATTTCCTGGGGCAGGAAGCATGAGGCTGCTTTATTCCACACCAGTCACATCAGTCTACAAATTAAAAACTAATGAAACATGTTTAAAACAATTACATACACCTTTTTTGAGTTCTTCACAAAATAAATTTATGTGAGCCATCGGATGACTAGCAAGCAATTCCTGCTGACAAATATGATAATAGTTAAAATTGGTGCTACATAATTGTGCTTAAAATGTGCTTTTCCCCTCTGATCACACAAAGATGGCTTGATCAACCTTCTGTCATCTATGGGTGGCAGATGGAAGGAATTATTAAGTCTGTCCCTTTTGTATGTCATTCCCCTTGATATTGAAGCTTGCCATACTCTATTTGGACTCTAACACCTTGCCATACCAACAGTACCAATTCCAATTGGTTTTTTTTCAAATAGATCCTAAATTATAAATGATACATCAAAATACTCTTGCCAGGGCCTTTGAGCACTCACCCTCTTGGAGCAGAGCCATGGACTGTACAAACCATTGCATTAAACATGTGGTCCCTGACAGGTAGGTGTGGGAACTGTTGAATATGATTTGAAAAAACTTAAGAGGGAGGGAGGGAGG
>VZTN01037963.1:57664-75474 GCA_013400515.1 Erpornis zantholeuca
GGAATATTAGTGAGGGGGAAGAACTGAATACCCCACAGCCCCCAGCTCAGCCATATCTAATCTGCAAACTCCTCCAAGGAAAAGCAAGATGTTCACTCTGTGCAGCTGAAAGAGCTATTTAAACCATGCAGTAGGAGCACGTTGCTCTGTTTTGTGAATTTAGCTCCTCACACCATCTCCATCCCAGCATGAGAGAAGTCTGTAAGCTCAGTGCAATCGTATCATAATTTGGATCTCTACAGGAGACTGAACTCCCATCACCAGAATGCATCGAGCCAATGCATGTGTCAATGCACAGTTACATATACACACCACGGTTACAGGCCCATGGTGACATTTTTCAAACTAATATATTGACAGGAGTGCCAGGATATTTTTTAAGCATATCCAGAAGGAAAAAGAGCATTACAATGAGGAAGAAAACCCAGCAGAATGCTGACACCCAAGTACATTACTTAGTGTGCAGTTGCATTAATGAACCATTACTTCAAATCCCAGGTTTGCCAATAGTGTCACTGTTCGTTTATCAAGGCAGAATCATCCTGGATGTGAACAGAATGCTTGTATAATAGATAGCTTCTCAATCCTCCCATACCATACATTTCCTTGAGCCCATTACAAAAGATTTATTTTTAAATTGGAATTTTTTTTTCAACTGGGCAGAATGAGACTGTTTGTTGAACAAATGATGTTAAAATCCCCAAGGCTCTGACTTACTTCAGTAACGACCAAGACTACTGCTTGAGCCAGCTGATGCTCTTTTAATGAGCGCTGCTTGTCAGAGGATCATATCTGCAAGTTGCTGTATAAAATAACCGTTTTCCATGAGTTCATAAAGCAGCCTTTCGTTTGAAATGGATGAAGTGTTGTACCAATCTCTGCAGCACAAACCAGACACTTGTTTGAACTGAAAGCAGAAAAAAATCCTAACCCAAAGTATTTGACAGGGTTTTTTTTACTCCTTTTTAAAAAATTGTTTTTCCTGTCTATGACAGACAGCCTTGTGTTTGTACACAACAAGCTCAATTGGTTCAAGACAAAAATGCTGATATATGAGCTTCAAAATGAATGTCAGCTTTGGCCTGATTGAATTAATACAAGCATAACAGGTTGCTTATTTAGCAAACTGGGTGGACAGTAAGATTAAGCATTTTTCTGTGACAAGACATCCCAAAAAAGTCTCCCACTGTCCCTTATAAGGTTTTTCAAGGCGAATCAAGAAGAAACTCCTAGATAAATCAAGATGACAAGTTCAAAACATGTGAGTCCTTTTTTAAAGAAAGATCATCTCCATAACAAGCCCAAGCTTATTAATGTTGCATTCTGACAAGCACAACCACTTTATGATTTTGTTCGGTCTGTGGAACTGATCACACCATGTAACTACTGTACTGCTACTGCAACCGCTGGATTCAAAGCTAGGATCACAGAGTTAAAGAACAGCATTTAGTAGCCCTGCCATCAACCTGTTCTTTTTAATATATGTGTTATTTATGGCTGCAGGTTAGGTTATACCCTTGAATATCACATTTCTCACCAGAAACAGCAATGAGTAATTGGGTACTGCAGGGTTTAATGTGCAATACTGAGTCATTTTTGATTAGACCCATATTTTATCACTCACACTATTAAAATCAAAGATTTTTTTAAACTACAATACTCCATACACTTGGTATTAATGTGAATTAAGAAAATCAGGTTCTAACATGCTCAAGTACCTTGAGTTTTCTTTGTCTTGTGCATATCAAACCCACCTAGGTCACTGGTAAAATTCAGCTTGTGGGTGTGTACAAACTAGCGCTGTCCTATGAAAATGAACCACTAAAGTTAATTCATATTTGTTCAGAGCCTTGAACAATGTAAGTAATGAATCTTTCAGACAGTTAATTCGAGCTGAACAAAAATAGAATCCACTTAAATGTTACTACTGCTGAGATTGAATCTTACCAGCCTTGATAGGTCTGAGGATCCAAGCCTCAGTGGATGAGCTCTGCAAATCCCAGCTATGATCTCAGCAAAGAGAGAGGTGATGATTTGGTCTCTGTTTATTCAATGAAATTACTGCCCTAGCTTACTTTCTGACCAGAAACATAAATATGTAATTCTATTTTTCTCTAAAAGGAATTTTTTACATTTATAAACCTTTCTCCATTTTGCAGATCTTACATCCAGGCTGATAAAATCATGAAGCAGGAATAATAATTTCCTGCACAGAAAAATGTGTATGTTAGAGATGTTGGTTGAATGTTTCACCTCTATTAACCTCTCTTCCAAACCAGCAGAGAAGTGGGAATATTTACTTATCATACAAATTCAAACTAAGATGCTTTTCCTGTGAGCAAAATGCTCACCAACTTTGTTTGCAAGGGTAAAGTCCTGTGTGGTTTGCTGCATATGTTACCCTCACACTAGGTTTTCAAATTCTGTGATTCTGTAAAATTATTTGGCATTCTTAATATTGGGAATAGTAAGAAGTAGTCTCACTGTTATTTAATTTTTAACTTCAAAACCTGGTTAAACTTCTATTCCTGTCCATCTGTCTCAAGTTGTCACAGATTTTCCAATAGTTACTAAGGTGCTGTGTTATGATTCAGGCTCTGTATGTGATATTTAGCACACTGTGTCTCTTTGCTGTTCCAGGCTACACAGAAAGCACCCTCTAGCATATTAACTGCCTGTTTCACCTGAAGTAAAATGGGAGAGCATTTTAAAAGATAAGTTTTCCTTTGTCACATTTCTTGCTTGTGCTGTAGATTATCAGAGCCTTTCTCCCCTCACATGTAAGCAAAGACAAATATAGAGAAAAATGATTTCTTTGAAGCACAGGAAGATTTTTCTTTGCTGTTCTGTTAATATCTGACTGAAATAAAAAGGAAAAATTCTGAATAAATGACTACAGGCATCTTAAAACCTGTAAAATTATTTTTTAAATGGTGCTTTTGCTTAAAAAATGGGATCTGAACATATGTGTAATGGAGCCAGACTCACAGAGGGAAATTACAATTTCTATATCTAACACCTGTCAGGTTTCTTCAAGAGTCTAAAATGTATGAATTATCACTGATAGCACTTACTTACTCCCAAACAGACCAATCAAAGCCTGATTTTAGGAGGTAAATCTTAGAATCCTTTTGAAGTCCAAATTTAAAACACGATCATATGTTATCCATCAGAGGCCAGTACCAACTAGATTTGTTTGCAAGAAATGTTGCTTTGGAGCATGGTAGTGATAAGAAATATGAGAGAAACTATCCTCCACCATTGAATAAGGAGTGATAACACCATCAGAAGTAGTTCTAGTGCTAAAACCTGCCTCTGTGCTCCAGTGGTTTCACACCAAGCATTTAGAGATGATACACATAGCCCCAGAGCTGGGATTCTGCTGAAACCTCTGCTAAGATACTGGGAGCAGTGCTCAGAGCAGGTAGCAACTCTATTGCCCTATATATCATGATTAATCCAGGACAAAGAACAGATGGCATGAGAAGTAGATGGATTCCATGAATATGGAGTGGGTGGCAATTGTAGCTGGTCCAAGCTTTGAGACCTGAGAGAGTAGTATTGGTAAATAGTGATAAATGTGAAGGAGTTGTTTCCTGCATATTACAAGTTACAGGAAGACAGAATGGAGTTGTCAGCTGTCTGACAACTAATTTTTATACATGACGGTTTTTTTGTGGCTGCTTTTATTCTGTGATGTGTTGTTTCATTTGTTTGTTTGCTGCCAGGCACTGAGATTTCAGGATTCCCAGTTTATGAAGAGATGGCAGAAAGAGAAAGCCTGGGAGACCAGGAGCCTCGTGGCTTCACAGTTAGAGAAGATGAATTCTCAACTAGTAGCGAATGTTTAAGCCCTGTTTTTCAGGAAAAATGAACATAAGCAAATATATGTAACTTTCCTTTGAGTTTTGTCCCACCAAGTTAGTTGTTTGATGTTGAATTTTTATTGATGATTCCTTTTCCACACTGCAGTTACTGTATCAGGAGGGGGAATGCTTTGAAAGGTGGACAGAAGAGGAAGATACTCCAAAGGAAGTTGGACTGTTAGTCTCCTGAGACACCCAGTGTATGGATTTTGTTGACTTGTGAAATGCACATCAGTCACACCTCCATTCAGATCAAGTCTGGCCTGTTTCTGAGACTTAGCGTCATAGGCAGCAAGTAATACCTCTGCAGTGGAGAGATGACATGTTTCAATGGAGATGCCAAGGTGTAAGCATGGATTTGTTCAAGTGACCTCTTCTTGGCAGATGACTCGGTGTAAAATGGCTCAGCAAATCCTATGGAAATACAGCTAGGATTTTATTCCTTTGCCCTTACAAATCAATTAATTAATTGCTGGTTTTCATCCTTTTAATTGCTGTAATACTAATTTTTATTCTAGAAGAAACCAGAAGGGTAATGGGGTACAGTTTCATTAATAGATTTTTTTCTTACTGTTTTCTTAGGAGAGTTTATCTCTGTACCTAATATATATTTTAGAGCATAATAGTTAAACACTTCCAGAATATTTTTGCTTCTCTTTGCAGGAAAAGAAAATGGGTTTCAGACTTTCTAACAGGAAAGCTATAAAATAATTTCTGCTTCATACTAAAGAAATATTTGCAATATTTACAACACTTGCACTGTTTTTCTTCTAAATAATTTCTGTCTCTTACTAGAATTTAGAAAAAGGCCATCAGTACTTTTTTTCTTTCAGCAAGATATTGTTACTTCAGGTGAGGCTCATGCTCATTAGTGAGTACCATATAGGTTAAATTTAGTATACTCTTTCTTAAATTCTGTAACAAAAACGTATTCTTTTCTTTTGCTTTCAAAGTTGATTGCTTGCCCTTTCCAGACCAGTTCATTTACATTTTTGAAGATCTACTCAAACTTCATTGAAAAGAACATTTTGTGAAATATGGACACAAGAATTGCGAAACCGTCAGGAACATTAGGCCAATTTATTGACAGGAATTTTGCACCATTTGGGGAGATGGGATTGAACAATATCTGTCTCTTTTCTATTTCCTGTTTGTAGGAGCCCGAGTTCTGTGACAAGGCAGTCATTTTGTTGGCTGTTTTGTAGTACAGTTGCACTTGTTAGAGGGAGGAATATGCAGGACTGGATGAGAAAACAAACCACTGTGAGAATTTGAGCCGACAAAGGATGGCACTCTGGGAAATCAGCTTCCCCATATTTCAAACCTGTGTTCAGTGAAAGGACAGACTGCACAGCAAAAGAGGATTTACTGGGGTTTAATCTTGTTTGAAATTCTGTACTTTGAAAAGTTCTCCATGCATTCAGGCAAGGATGAAGGTTTCTCTTTGCATACGAAAACTAAGCATACATCCCACTTAGTTACGAGATTCAGGGACAGAAGCAGACAGTGATTTTTACTTTTCTGATGGATCTCCATTTGCTTTGTCATCACAATTGCATATTGCTGGCACATTGCCCCCCCCATAAGGGAGTCATTCAAGAACAGCTAGGACAAATTCCATACAGGTAGTCATGTTGCCAATGTCTGTGTATGCCTTGTGGAATATCCCACAACTTGTCTATGTAACTTGTATTTGGCAAACATGTTGTTTTCCTGTTGCCCTGTGCATTGTCAATATGGTGTATTGTCGTTGCAACTGATTGAGATTTAGATTTATCTTATGTTGATCTGCAGCTTGCCCTGGGCTTGGTAGTATGATTCTGGAGACAGTGAGAGTACAACTGTGTTATCCATGAGTAGGCCATTTGGGTATCTCACAGCTTCCATGTGTTTCAGTTAGTAAGTCAGAATCTCAGAATCATGGAATCACAGAATATTCTTGAGTTGGAATATTCTTATATTAGTGTCCCATACAGAGGTCAAACCCAGCTGGCATTACCAGCACCACACTCTAACCAGCCAATGCCTGCTGGATTCACAAGTATGTGAATAGTTTAATAATTTTTTGCAGAAGTACTTGGAACAAAACCCAAAATGTTGTTGTTTATTTTGGAGCGCTCCAAAAGGTGAAGGAATGTAATAATAATTCAATACAACTTTGTGCAAATTCCAATTCTTATTTTTTGGGCAGTTGAAGCCCTCTACCCACAAAGTCATTTGGGTATAAGCACACTACAGTTTAATGTCAAACCAAAAACCAAAAGACATCACAAAGAACATAAATAATTTTACTTCATTTTAATGAAATTTTGATAAAAATTAATTTGGGTTGAAACTTTTTCTTCTCTTACAAAGAGGAGGAAATAAAAAATACATTATTTTCTAGAACATGCCTCTTCTACCTGCTGTTACTGAATGAAAATTCATCCTAATATAAGCCTCCACCTAACCACTTTGTCAAATATCTTTTCTGCCTCTCCTCATAATTATTTTTGAAGAAAGCTAAGCACCTGAGGCAAAGTACTGAAAAGCTCACAGCATTATTTGCTTAAGGAGGAGTGCTTTACTAGTGGTCTTGTCTCAGGTTGGCACTAGTATGTTGCATTGTATAACACTTGAATTGTGGGGGTTTGTAGCCGGTGTTCAGGTAAATTAACAATGCCATGCCAGGTAAAAGACACAAAGAGGTGAATTGAATGATTTTATCATAGCTGAGTCTGCTATTCAGGCTCCTGGAGTGGCAAAGAAGTTACCATTACAACAATGATCTTCGTATGTGAATATCAGGCATGCTTCAATCCAGGCTGGAAAAGACGTGGTTCCAATAATTGTCTTTATTGGCACAGGGCTGTTTTGAAGGTAATTATTTGTCCATAATCAAAAGGTCAGATCTTTTTCTCTGCTCTGGTGGATTTATTTTTTCCAATTTCCTATTAATAGGATTCTAGGAAGCTGCTTTACCAGGGCTCGTGAATGCACATTCTTGGAGGGCCAAGATGCACATCCGTGGCTGCACCACTTTGAGACACGGCCGCTTCCCGGCAGTGCTGTGCCTGCTGTTGTGCTTCCAATGTCCATGAGTTGGTCTAGTCTGGTTATTTTGCGTGCAGCAGGTTAGAGACCTGCACCATGTGTTCCAGAACTGTGTGGGATCAGCCACCTCCCGCTGTTTGGTGTTGACAAACTGGAGCAGTAACATCCTGTACCACACAGCTCAACTCAGGCAGGGTCTGACAGGCTGCTGAGCATGAGTGGGGATGGTATGTGAGCTCAGCTAAATGGAACTGAACTGCACAGACCTGGCTTTGCTCAGCCCAGCTTCAGCTTTTCTGTTTGTTGGTAATATTTGTCCTTACACACCTTGCATAAAACTGTGAGGGCTTGTTTACGTGCACCATCAAACTGCTTAAAAAGGAACATGTTGCCTATGTAGATTTCACCTCTGGATTGCAGCGTGTTTTCCCATGGTTAATTTTCATGCATTCATGCAATTCAGAATCACATTTCATGTGATTTATGCACTAGGAAAATAACTTACCAAGAAGAAATAAACTTATATTTGTAATGCCTTCATCCCAGACTCTGTTCTTAAGGGGAAACTCCAGAAATCTGTAGGAAAGACAGTTTTAAAAAATGTTCCAGGGAGAAATGAGGTTTGACTTATGTGCTCATTTACTGAGGACTGAGGGAGATAATATCTAGCATCTTTTCAAACACTGCTCTGTACAAAATTCTTCCCCTCCAGTTGCCTGCCTCTGTAAACTCTGTTTAATGTTATGGAGTCTGCCATACATTGTATTTTCTAAGTTAGAAGTGGGCAACTCATTCCACAGTGGGGGAAAAAAACCCGTGATTTCAAGCTAATCCTTTGCCTGTACTCAGAGAAATCAAATAAAAATACAAAGGCATAAAAGAACAAAACTTAATTCAAGTTCAGAGGAGCAGTGACAGCTCCCTGGTTGAAGAGCAGTTCTCTGGTTATACTTGTACAAGTAAACAGCGAACTTGAATGATCTTAGTCGAAGATGTTCTCTCTTCTTCCTCCACCTGTGTTGTTGTTCTCAAGCTTTTGAAAAATTGCTGAAATCTATAAAATAGTTTAATTTCTATTCCTTCCCCCACAAGTACAGTTTTATTTCTTACATCCTCTTAGGAACAAACAGAAGGAAAACAAAGTCATAATGTCACCTCTAAAATCATTCAGTGTTTACAAAGCATGATTTTCCAGTGTATAAAGGAGTGTAACTCTGCTGCTTTGCCTTGTAAGGGTGAAGAATACTCTGATGGATGTGAGTGCAGCGTATGTCTGTGGTATCTGTAAATCAGTTGGTGTAATCTGTGTGTGTTACATACATCTGCAGAGGCAGTGCATGACAAAGTGTGTAATAATGAATACTGCACAATGGAGGACAATACTACACAGCATAAAGATAAAGGATAATGACAGTACTCTCAAATAACAAACCCCTGAGCAATGCTGGGAAACCTGTGAGGGGAAGTAAGATGTCTTCATTGTTTCATATGGTAATAATCTGTGTACATGTGTGGTTTTCATAATGATCCATGGATACAGACTATTATATGAGCAGTTCAAGAAGAAACTACCTGTTTATATTGAATAATTTCCATATTAATGGTTTAGGGTTGTGGATTTTCTTGCTTTACTTTTCTGAGATACGCAGTTTCTAACACTGGCTTCTTATCACAAACTTTCAGCCATACAACCTGAATCTCATCAGATCAAACAAGTTAAATGTAGTCAGAACCAGTCAATACTTAGGTAAACAATTTCCAAGGTAATTCAAGAATACATTGGGAAACTGCTCCATAGCAGTATTCCTCTCTTGCCAGCACTGAACAAGCATCTCCCGTATTTTTGGGGAGTTCATTTGATACATGGTTCTTCATCCTCATCCTAAATTGCCCTCTGTCGTTGCCATGCACAGGTGGCTGCATTTGTCAGTGTGCATGTAGTCTACCAAAAACCTTTTGTGATGAAAGGTGCTACATAAGCAATGGTGCCAGCTCAGACGTTATATTTTATATTTTATTTTTTATATTAGCATTGTGCAGCCCTGCTTTAGTAAAACCCGAAAAAATGTTATTTTTAAAGCAGCATTTAGGTCAGCCTTTGAATGAAGAGTACAGAGCACTGTTTCCTTGTCAAAAATACTGGTGCAGAATCAGAAGTGCTGGCATATGCCTGTCAAAAGGACAAGATAAAGCAGCATTTATGTTATCATCTGTGAGATAAACAAGAATTATTATGTTTGTTGGATTTTTTTATTTCCTCATAAGCTGTGATTTAATTGACTTATTGGACTTAAGGGAGAGCTGGACCTGTACATTGCATCTTGATGTTTCTGTTTGCTTTCACTCTAAGCCAGTTGACGTAACATTTCTTTATATTTTTGTAATACCTACAGTTCTACCTCTCTTGAAGAAAATGTATGGGATATCATCATGATAATGTATGCATGAGAACTGTATATTATAATAGCCAAGAGCTATGATAAAGAATACAAACTCACTTGTTCTCATCAAGCTATAAGATAGCATCAGCACAAAATGAAACAAGAGGCTATCGAACCTATTGCCAGGAGAAAATGCAGATTAAATACAAATAAACACAAAGTACAAATGAAAGATGTGAGTAGGCTTATATAGTGAAAAGAGGGAGCCCAACAGCTCCTTTACTTTTTAACGTCATACTCCAAAGACAAATACTACAGCTAAGTTTTCAAAGAACAAAGTCATGCTTTTATTCTGGTTTTTTTTCCCCTGAATAAATAGCAAAGCCATGGAATGATTTCCTTAACTGAATGCACAGAATAAGACTTAGAGCAAAAATAACCAAACCACTATTAGCGTGATCATAATTGTGATCATGTAATCGCAATTGATTTTCTTGCTCTATCGTGATCCACTATTGTGAAGGAAAATCACACCAGAAGTGAATTATGCTCTCTGCTATTCATTTGGGGATTCACTCCATATACTGTGTCAAAATTCTGATGCCTGTCTGATGCCTGTGCTCTGAGAACTTCCAGTGAACATATCTCTTTAGAGCAAACAGCAAAATGAAGTTAGGAGTCAATCACTCCTAAATCTCTTATATTTATATATAAAGCTGGGTATGTACACTTCTAGAAAGAACAAAGGAATTGAATCTCTCTTTGTTGATGGTGTTTCCTGCAGTTTGGAAAAAGAAATATTCTCCTCAATATTCTGGATACTTTGTAATATGCACTTTTGTACTATTTCCTTCTTCTGGTCCTAAATGAGGATGCTCATTTCTAAAACATTTGAAGTATAGAAAAGTTTGACTATGACTTTTAAAATCAGATTTAGGTAAGGAAGTCCAATTTATCCAAGCTTGGAGAGGTTTTGTTAATACCAAGTATATCTGAATATGCCTGTCTTTGTACCTTTGCAGGGTTTCACGTTGCCTATTATAATGGTCGTCATGGTTTTAATATTTCCTCGAAATGGATCTCTTTTATGTCTACTATTTACCATCTTTGCCAGAGTCATTGAGCACAAGAAATACAGTATCTACAAGATGCAGAAACTGCTTTCTTCCTTGCACTCATGTAATATGTAATGGATGGTTTTAAGAAAGGATCTTTACTCTGTGCTTTACCTATTCATGTGTGGGATTTTGATTTCATTTGAAATGAAAGGCGTAAACCTCAGGTCCGAAAACTAATAGAATTTTGCATTTACCTGCTGATCCATAGCCTTTAGGTTAGATTGTGTGTCAGCCAGCAGTCGGCTTGTTGAATGAAGCAATACTTTAAAACTAAAATGAAAAGATTTCTGTTATATGTAGCCTGACACCAGATATGAAGGCAGATTTCTGCTGGCTTATTATTGGAAATATTTTCCAGTGTGTCTGATAAGCGAGACTGAACAAGCTGTAGGAAGTAGACCTAATCAGATAATGCTGACTTGCAGACCAGAAAAAAAGAGAAATGTATTTTCCTAAGTGCTATGCCTTCACTTGTCAAGACTGAGGACAAAATGGTTGGTGTAATGGCAAAAGGCACTGCAGAGAGCAGGGGGTAAACCTGCTGATTCCTGGGGTGGCTGTTGTGTCTGATCCTTTTTTCTTGTGTACATTCATGTTCTGTGTTACAGAAGGCTTACATCTAAGTGCTTGAGTGCATTGGCACTCTGGAGATGGGGCATGTAAAAAGGACTGGGAACATCAGACTGGATGGGTTCTTCATTTTTCAGTGAGTCTAGGTATTTTTTTTGAAATTCAGAGGAATTCCAAATAGACTTATGAGAGGGTCCCCTGGAAGGAGCAAGTGCTGTGTTCTGCTTGGACTCCCAGTGCTGCACATCCTTCCTGGAAATACACTTGAACACTGAGGATATTCACAGGAAAAGCAAATTCTCAGTATGATTACAAGACCTTCATGATGTTGCGGGATGGAGGACAACGGAGGGTCTTGTAGTAATTCTTAAAAAGATCTCCCAAAGAACTCAAGCAAAAAGAGTCCTCTGTTATTTTCATGCCAAGGTATGAAGTGGTATGAATGAATTTGGTAATTAAAACAGAAAGAGATTTAACACAACTTCAGATTCTTTTATGTTTTCAGATTGCACGTAGATAATAGATTGTATCAAATGCAAACATAGTGCCACATTAATATTGCATGACAAACATGCATACTTTTATTTGTTCGCCTGAAGACAAAAAAAAAATTGTTAGAAGATCCTCTTTATTCCAAGGGGGATTTTTAAAGTCAGCTCTTGGTTTTGTACCTTAAATGTCTCTGCTCAGGGAAAAATGAATTTAATTGCATAAAACCTACTCTGCACTGATTTTTCCAGGGAAAAGATTAAAGTTTTAAATGGATTGAGTGTCCCTGTAAGTATATTCACATTCATACGTGTCTGGACTGAACATGCCATCTGTGGCTTCTGCTTTATTTTTCTCACTGTATATTTGGAATTCAAAATAACATTTATTTTGTGAGAAAAAAAAATCGATAAATCATTTAAGTTGTCCCACATTTTGTATAACTAATTGTAATTAGTATAATGTCTTTGTTGGCAAGGGCTTATCAGGCACATAGCATGAAGAGGCAAAGAAAAAGCTTTGTAAAGAATTATGTTGTTTTGTAAAGCTAATTGTGACACTATCTCTGCTATTGTGTGTGATTGAACTCTTAATTTTTAATCTGGTATTCCTTCCAGCAGTGTAGCTCCTAGTGTTACCTGAGGTTCTCTGTAATGTAACCATAGAACAGGTTTTTGTCAGTTCTAGATTTTACAGTTTGGTGCCAAAAGGATGTGGTCTAGGCTTGAGTCAGCTAAATTGTGGCAAGTGGGTTGCAGCATCTGGTTGTAATGAGTTAGCTTGTTTTAACATTTGTTATGCAAATCTTGTAGGTAAGAATTCAATTAACTGTGATGTCCTGAACTTTGCTGCGATGGGAGCAGCCACAGGCTCCTCTGATGGATCCTGTCCTGTGTGGCCTTCAAGGAGCTGCTTGCCGGCAGAATTCTGTGGCAGCATAGCCAAGTCTTAACTGGGTGATACTGGGAATCACTGAAAAGATGATGTTACTAAGAGTAGTATAATGTGGAAGAGAAATCAGAGCATTTATTTCTAAAGCAAAGGACCACTGTCCGACTTAATGAATGAGTTCTAATAACTTGGGTTCACTGGAAATATATCTCTGGTGCTAACTGAAGTCCTCACCACTCTTGCTACCTAAGCATTAGCTTAGACTGACAGTGAGCTGGCTAGATGATTAGTATGATGATTCTTGTGTTTACTATTCTCAAAAAGCTGAATTGTGAAAGACTCGGAAAATTAACTAATTTGCTACTTCAGTTGATAGCAGAGAAGCCATAAAAATTCTGGTTTAGAGCATTTCACTCCCATTCTAGTAAGTATGGAGATTTTTCTCAAGGCTTCCACTTGTATTATTAACCTCCTGCAGACTATTTAATGAATATTGGAAGAAAATATTCTGAAATTGTCCATTGGTGAAGACACCGTTCAGTGGGATAGAAGGAAATCTACTGTGACCCATAGTTCCTCTTCCTATGAGCTTCTCTGTGGCAGTCTCCTGCTTTTCTAAACTGTTTGCTCTATCTTGCTTTTTCGAAAGGCTGCCCTCTGAGAGAACTTGTGCCATTCTTGCTCTGCCAAATATATCTGCCTGCAATAAAGGTGCTGCCTCCAATGTAAATATTTGAGCCAGTGGCTGCAGGCATGTGCTGCATAAATGTAGTGACTCTGGAGGAACAGAAGGTAATCCTGTGTGTCTGAGGATTTGGGATCCTATATTTTAAGTGGGGCTTTAATTAGGCTTCAATGTCTTCTGCCCACCATGTACATGAGTGAAAGATGCCCATCAGAAAACCAGCTACTATGTAAGCCAAGCAGTGGAGAGGTTAGAGGATGTTTCAGCAGCTCAGATGTGAGGATTATTTCTTTCTTTCTTGATAGTTGGACAAAGGTGAGTTAATTAAGAAAGCAGTGGAAGACTTGATCCATTTGGATGGAATATAGATAGTAAGCAAGACCCTAATATTGATACTGAACCGTAATATGATACCTATATATGTGTGTGTGTGCTTCGTTAAAATGTGTATCACAAAAACAAAAAAAATAGAAAAGGAAAGAGAAATATTTTGTTCCTTTTATACTTTGAGGAAAAGATCATCTGGAGAAAGTAGTAAAAGAGAAGGCAACATCTGTGTTAATTAGCAGTTCATCTTCAAAGCTTGACTGATGGGTTACATTATGGCCTCTTGCAATTGAATTAAAATTCAGACCCACACAAGTTCTATTTTTACCTCCTTTTTCCATATCGGAATAATTTGTCTGGATTTAAGACTTCATTTTTGCTAAAAATATTGATGTTCCATAGTCTAAAATGAACTTTTCGTTAGTGCAAATAGGCAGTGTAGAGAAGAGCTCTGTGGCTCCATATGCAATTCCAGAGCACATGGCTTTATGATGGGATGCGGTGTTAGAGATAAGGACATGTACGTTCTCCAAAGAATCTGTTTTTCTTGGGTATTTGACAGTTCACCACTTTGGTTCAAGAACTGTCACGTGTTTACAGTGCCTTGCACAGTGGGGATTCACAGTGCTACTGAAATGCAAAGAATCAGTTATTAATTTAGCAACAAATTAGGAATTAGTTTTAGAATATCTGGAAACACTCTTCTGAATACCGCAGCTGGGAAGAGACAAGTTGTTTATAGAGGAATGCACACCGATGAAGGTCTAATCTGTAGAGTTTGAATTCTCTTTTTCTGGTGAATATTATCTGTTCAGAAATAAAACTTATAGTTAATATTCTGGCCCTCCGTAAGCTTTTTTTGTATGGGCATCAATCCTGGTAAAAAGTAAAGTTCTCAGATAAATGTAAAATGCAGGGAGAACAATGTAACGTTGCCTTCCCTTCCATGTCAGTATCAAAGAGGTAGTGCTTGAGCTACCACAATGACTTCAGACTGTGGAAAATTTGAAAGGGTATTAGCTGATGTAGATCAGTGTGGGTTCTGTCAGCTGAGTATCTGGTCCAATGTCCTTCTCACTTAAATGAACAGAGTTAGGGTACAATCTCATGCTAACTATTCTTTCATTTTCACCATAGCAATAAAACAAAATATCTTTATAAAAGCTTCTGCTCACATCTCAATGTCACAGACATACAATGCACACCTTTACAAAATTGTATCATATTTTTGATTTAAACATAAAAAAGACCCAACCTAATAGAAAATGTTTTTATGAAAAATTTAAGCTGCTTTCAGACAAGGTTAGATGAACTCTTTTCAGTATCTTGTATTGAGAAGGTAAGAGCTAATCAAGAAATTTCTTCTGTATTCACCTACAATACATTTCACTAAAATATGCAGCTAGGAGTAGTGAGTGCCCTTTAATACCAAAAGAAAAGGGTGGGAAAGCCTCCTTAATTAAAACTCTTCAGGGATCCTGGATTAACTGCAGCTCTGTTTAGTTTATATCCTCTCTGTAGAAAAATGTGCAGACCCAAGACAGCAAATATTGATTTAAATGTAGATGCAGGGAAAAGGCCCTGTTGTCTTTTTTACTTCCACTTGGCACAGTTTTTAGTTTTGATTCATTTTTGGTTACAAAGGATGAAAATCTAAATCCTTCTCTACTCCCTTTCGTGCTGTGTGAAAATATTGAACCAGGACTCAGCAAACTGGACTCAGCTACTGGTGAAGGGAAGAGCACATAAAGCTGCCCTACAAAGGACTGTGGCACCAGCCCTGAAACCTGAGTCAGGGTTTCAGCTGTCACTCCCTTTGTCACAGCCACCAGGGATTGCAGCAAGTCTTCAGCCTAGCGTAGTCCAGTCGAAAGTGGGGAACAGGGGCACACCATGGTGCCACAACCAGGGAAATTTTGGCATTACCTCCCATTTGCTCCAAGCACTCAAGCATAAGTAATTGTCCTGTGGAGCAAGTGCTCTGCTGGCATAGACTGGAAGAGTTGCATTTCCCAATAAACTGAGTCTTCGTAAGCATGGAGTGGATTTTACTCAGGTGATTTTTGAAGAGAAAATGGCTGTGTAAAGATGCCAACAGCTTCCCTCAAAACTGCTTATGTGAATATAGTTTTCCTTCATTCTTCATTCTTGCATGTTTGTAATGGGTGACATTTCTGTGCATCCTGTCCTGATTTAAACATACATTAGCTCATCAACAAAATCCAAGTGCAAATGGAGATGAGTGGAGCCGTGTGCTTCTTTCTGCACCAGCGGGTCGAGGTTGTTTGCAATTGTGCGTAAACTGCTCAACTTCAGACCCCAGGGGACAAGTGCAACCTGGGCACTGAAAAAAGCATCTTCTACTAATAACTTGAGTGCATGCAATAGCATGTGCTGTGGCTCAGACCACAGTCTGTTCTTAAGAAAGAGAGATAAAGAATCTCGACTCAAGAGAAATCAAGAGAATATGTATTTCTGGAAACAGAAGGATTAGGGAAGAGAGTGGGGAACGAAAGAAGATTGGAATTGGGATTTACTGTTCTGCAAACAGTTTGCACCAAGACCACAATTCGTACCTGAATAGTCAGTGCAACCTGCAGAAGCCCAGTAGCTGTAAGAAATTTAGCTACCAGTCCGTGCTCTCTACAGGGGTTGCCATTCAGCTTGAAAAGATTAGCACAGGTTGGAGAATGCATGAGAATCACCTTGAAATATTATATATGTGCAATATATAGGCTGGAGGGCAGAGTTTACGACTATAATTCTTTAGTCTTGTTTCTCTTCTGTGTGTTTTGCAGCAAGCTGGACCTCCATGATCATCCTTGATAAACAGGAATTCTTCTTTCCTTTTCTAAGCTCAGCAGCAGAGGCGTCTGAAGGACCCCTCTCTGCCTGGGTGAAATAACTTCCTTCTCTTGTGCCTGAGTTCACAACTGAACTGCAATGCATCAAAGTCAGGTCAAGGAATCAGAAATAAGGAAACTACAGAAGCCTGGACAGCAGGAGTCAATTTTATTAGGCTGCTGCCTTTTTTTCCCCACTTTGTTTCAGGTTTCTGTGACTGTACTGAGTAGACAAAGAAAGAAAGGAAATAAATTTTTTAAAATATACATAACATTAAGATTGGAAATATATCCATAAATTAAATAGCTGAGCAGATGCCTCAGGTATTTTGGTACTTGTAGTAACAGACTAGTCCTTATTTCTAGTGTTGGTTTTGCCTGTCTTGCCCAAAATCATAAATAGTAAGTCAGATAGTTTTGGTGGTTTTTAAATTAAATGCATTTAAACACAAAACCATCACGTTTCTGCTCCCTTTAGTGATTATTCAGAAGCCTCCTTCCTGTTTTTTTTTTTTTAATGCCATTTTGACATGGGATTTATTAATTGTTACATCTCTTTTTAAATCAGATTGTGGGAGATTCTCATGGGTTAGTTTGTGACCTAGGAGTAGCCTTTACTGCAGTATAGCAAACTCAACTGAAATGGATTCTTGTCCCTGTGTTCCTTTGGTGCAGTGTTAATACAAACAGAAAACCAATATTTCTGGAGATGAATTGAACAGTAGGCCACCTGACTGCAGTTTATTTTCAGGATTCACAGTAAGGATGATCTACCACGAGTTTGGGCTGGCAGGAGTGCATCACTTCTCCATACCCAGGTACATCTTGCTGGGCACAGTCCCTGCCTGAACCTGGAATGGGGTCTGTGCTGTTCCCAATATATTCCACTTGTTTCAGCTTTGCATAAAACTATAAATGATGGATAATAAAACATCTGTCCATGTATAAATGTTTCACTTTTCTGAATGACCTGAAGCCAAGTGTGAGGCTGGCTGCTCACTGCTAGAGGGGCACGGCTGTTTATTATTAGATGTCCTGCACCATTATGGAGTGCAAAGCAAGCACATGTGTGTACACACACACTCTCATGTACAAAAGAATTAATAATTATGACAAATGGCTGCCTAAAAGGTATCCTTATAATGCAGAAGTAGCAACCATTTTTACCAGGTGAAATCAATTCTCTGGGCTTGCATCTTTGCTCTTCTTGTGCTATTTTTTCTGCAGAAAGTATGTAATGAAATAATTAGGAACAAAGCACCATGCCTTAGAGAAAACAGAAATAAATCCAGGCTAGGGCTGATATTCTTCAAGATTTAGAGTCTTGCCCTTCTCCTGTACCAAATGTACTTCCTTTTCTCTTCTCAAAAAAACAGCTCTCTGGCAATAGAAGTGTTTGTGCTCCTCAGGGGAGAGGTGAAAGCCTTGCTGTTCTCTCAGTGGTGGGTGCATTTTTCTGTCAACTCATTCCAATCTGTCATTTACAAATCTACATCTGGTGTGAAGAAGGCACCATAGACCAAAACCATGACTTGGGGAATGTGGGTGTTTAATTTGGCAAAGCAGAAGACTTTTTTAGCAGCTGTACTCAGAGATGCTTCCTCAGG
>VZTN01037963.1:82613-113174 GCA_013400515.1 Erpornis zantholeuca
TCCCTTTCAAGCAGTTGTAAAGAATGATAAGGCCCCTCCTGAGCTTCCTTTTCTCCAGGCTGAACAGTAGCCCTCATGGGACTAGTGCTCCAAACCCTTCACTGGCTCTGTTGCCCTTCTCTAGACTCCAGAACCTCAATGTTTGTCTTGTAGTGAGAGGCGCAAAACTGAACACAGGATTCGAGATGTGGCCTCACCAGTGTTGAGTACAGGGCACAATCACTGCCCTGCTCCTGCTGGCCACACTACTGCTGATCCAAGCCAGAATGCTTGTATCCTGTATTCAGGTACATTATATATTTATGTTTTTCTTGAAAATAGTACTTAAGTATATCTTTTCTTTTCCCTAGGTCAGAAGACTTTCGTAAAGTTCCCTACCACTATTACGAGCCAGGAAGAGATGAGTGTGAGGAATACTTTCTCCATGAAAACGCTCCATATGGAGGCCATAGGTTTATCACAGAAAAGAAAGTATTTGCTAAATGGGCCAAGAAGCACACAATAATATTTACACATCCCAACTGGACAGTGTCCTGATACTGGTTTACTTAACTCTCCCTTAACAGCATATTACAAAAATGTCTCAGTTTACAATAGTTTTGCTTACATCTGGCTGGCCTTTCTCAGCCTAGGTAACACTAAACTAAAAACCAGAAGATAAGGAGGGTGGTGGTTCAGCTGTTAAGCAAAATTAATCATCTGTGGAAGGCAGACACATTGTTTGTTATTTCTTAGGGTTTTAATCCACACTATGCACTTTAACTGGATTTTCAAGACAGGAGCAGTTAAAGACAAATGAGATTTCCTGTATATACAGGTGCACACAGAGAACCTAGTGGTCCTTTGAAAATTGTCCATCATCTCAGATATTTAAAATTATTATTTGCAGCTCATTTGCTGTACTGAAGCACTAGTTCTATTTGTGGTATCAGTAGAAATTTTTGACAAGAGAAATGTGAGGAAAGATACAGACCTCCATGGTCCATGAATGAGTAAATTTTAAAAAATTCCTGAACATATTGATACACAATATACTGTGAGCACTTGCATATTTGGTAAAATTAGAGATGAGCTAAGCATGGTTCTTGAACTGCACCCCACTCTTGAATGAGAAGATATTACCTACTCAAGACTCTTGATTAATTCATAACTTCTGAAGTGCAGCTTCTTTCTGCCCTGGTCAGGCTGCACCACCTGGGATGATGTAGTTTGTACTTTTTGAAGCTGTTGTCCCACAGTTCAGCTCCAGCAGAATGGCACTTGGCAAAGATTGTGTTTTGCAGCCCATTATGAACTTTTGGCTGTTGTACCAAGCCTGCTGTCAGTACCCAAGCTGATGAGTGTAAAGTTGTCTCATGAATATCTCCATTTACTCCAGTTGTGCCTTTGACTTGCTCCAACATCCAAATAACAATATTTTGACAGTATTTCCCATGCAGCCATCAAAATTTATTTTAGATCTCCAGTTTCGCCATCTTTAAAAACAAGGATAGTGTCTATCTACCTCACAAAGGAGTTGTGAGGACTAATTTAATTTAATTTAAAGGACTTTCCTGATGAAGAATGCTACAGATCATTTATTCTTAACACAAAAACAATGGTACCTGTCATTTATTCTTGTCTGTTGGGTATTTGAAGAAAGTGACAGCGTGTCTGGATCTGACAGCAAATTGTTCTGTGCATCCGCTTTCCTACTGAGGATAATTTGTAATACTGAGTTCTATCAGCTTGCATTGCTTCAGATGAAGTTGAAAGAACTCCCCATCTCAGAGTATTATCAGCACATTAAAATGCAGTTCAAGAATCTTAAAATATACTCCTCTCTAGTTTAAATATGTATTTCCAAGCTTACTGTCATGGAAAGTTTTCAACTGCAGCAGACTCATTTGTAATATGACCATAATTCAACTACACATGTGAGTTTTATTTAAATTGTATTTAAACTGATGCTTTAAGTTTAGAATGTGTCCTATTACTATTTTAACATCTGGAATGTCAGATTCAACACTGTAATAGCCAATACTGTGAACACTTGAAGAAATTACATGTGGAACATGTCACACAGGGTTTACTCACACTACTTAAACATTAAGCAACAGGAAACTTTGTATGCTTTTGTAAATCAACGAAAGGGGAAAGTAAAAAGCTATTTTTACATGTAAGTATTTATATACTGACNTCTATATTTTATATGTTCATTGCATATATATTCTCTCATCAACAGCTCCAACTCTTAGGATAGGGAGGAAATCTCTTCGCCAGTATTCCTCTTCCTGATCATTAGTTTCTTGTTCCTGTTGGTGGGTGATTCCAGGGTATCATCTCTGTTGCTCCTTCTATTTTCTACTGTAAATGCAGCTCTCTGATTTTATTTTTTAATATAGCTCAGCTTTCACTGCTTTCTTTAGTACTCTTAAGTATTCATTCTGGGTGTCAAAGACTGGTGCCATGCTTATGATCTTGGATAAACATCTATATTCAAATACAGAGTTTGTCCCAGACTTCTTGCATGACTTTATGTCTCACCTTCCTGTTTGGGAAAGGAGAACAATAGTATTTTCCTACTCCCTTTCTTGACTGACTTTCCTGAAAGCCGTTGAGATGAATATTCCCGTTTTCAACTTATTTGTACAATGCTTTGAAGAAGAGGTGCCCAAAGTATCTGAAAACTACAGGTAATGTTGTGATATGCAAGTAGTTAAAAGTGGCTGTTTCTTGTCCCTGGAGTTTAAAATCAGCTGTAGGCTGATGCAATATGGGATGAAATCAAAAGGGGGAAAAGGGTCCTGGTTGGATGAAGAGCTGTAGTAGCAAAACCAGATTTATCACCATATGCATCTTTTCAGTTCAGATGGGCAGTTGGATATATGGAAAGCTAATAAAAAATTGTAACAGGGGATTTGAAAAATTCAGGACATGCAGAATTAGGGAGAATGTTCCACACATGTTGTACAGGGCAGCCTGGGAAATCCTATCATTCCCTTGAGGGAAGAAGAATTGAAAAGAACATCAGCCAACTGAACTGGTATTTAGAAGGTTTCTGGGTTAATAGAAAACTTCTATGAAAGTGCTGCACATGGAAGTTGTTTGGGCTGGACAGACTCACATAGAAGTGTCCTCATGAAGTACAGTGTTTCTCCCCACAGTGTTTCTTCCCAGGAGAATGGGATTCTGCCTGAGTTGTGTTCACCTGCAAGGTGGTTTTTAGGCCTGAGAAAGTTTTCAAGATAATTCATACTTGCCAATTCACCATAAATGTGTTGTAAAATACGTGTTTCGTTCTGAAGCTCCTTGAAGAGTGCTTGCATGCTGCATGAAACAATATCACAAAAGATAGCTAAGAAAAATACAGTTCTAAGAACATCTATATATACACAAAATTGAGGACACAATTAGGATTCCTTTGTCACAGAGCAAAGTGAAAGTGTTGCTCTCTGCCTGGATTTGCACTAAGAACAGATCCACTTTAGAAACATTGCAGCAGGGTTCATTCATAACTAGAGAAAATGAACATCAGTTCCCTTCTTTAAATGAGCCTGTCTTTAGCATAAGTTAAATACATATTTACATGATTCTTATTTTATGAGTAAGGAACTGTGACCACTGTGTTAAAAATGATTCTGCAAAGAAATTACTTGGTTGAAATCTGTTAAAAATCAGCTGTGGTACCAAAGAAAGAATGTAGTACTTGGATGTGTATAAGGGACCTTGGCGGTTCACCTTCTGAGAGCAGTTAAGACATCAGCTGAGAATCACTTATTAATTTTTTAAGATAAAACCTACTACAGTTTACCTGAATGTAATCATACCTAATTGCTTATTCATTCAAGCAGTCCTATTTTAATCAACTACTCGTGTATAAAACAAGCAGGGAGTTTACTTGAGGTTTTCAAAATGCATTTTCACATTGCAGCTAATAGAGGAATGCTCAAAAATAGTTTGCGCTTTTTTTTGCCATCAGTGAGCTAAGTAGTTACCAAAAGTTTTTTTTAAAATTAGGAGGATTTAATAAACTTCTTGGAAAAAAAAAGAGGGGGAAGAAGGCATAAATGGCTTGGTTTTAATAAGCATTTAAAATTTTATATACTTTATCTTTTATGTTGCATTACCTTCTGACTTTTTTTTTTCAAAGTAGAAAGTTTTAAATAGGAGCATAAATTTTCATTTAAAAAAATCTTTTTGACTGGCTAATTACTATTCATGGATAATTGACTGACTAAAATTAAAAAGTGTTGTTTTTTCTCTCCAAACTGACACAACAGACATGATCACAACCTTTTCATCCCCATTAGATGTCCAGATCACATCCTTCTGCTTATACCAAGGCCTCTTCTCAGAAAGAGAAAAATTAGTCCATATATCCAGCCAAATTCCCTTTCCATCTGGGCTTGGAAGCTCCATCTGCAGACTGCTCCTATCAGTTACATCAGAAAATGGGAAGAACTGATGGAGAGCTCTACTAAGGAGCAGATGGTGTTCCAACTTCTAAAAAATGCCCCTAAAGTGCTTTAGGCAAGGAGTACCCGTTGATCTCTCCTGGAAATACTTTACTAAAGTATTCCGTTTCTTCAAATGCCTTTAGCTCCTATGTAGAATAATTGTCCTACTCTCTCTAGTAGGAGTTATCAGCAATGGGAAAGCATGCCCTTTACAGGAAAAAATAGAGGCAAATTCTGTGGTGTTAAATATTTCCGCATAAACAACACCGGGAATGAGGAAGTGCCTGACACAATTTATCTGAATGCTTACTGATTTAGGAATCTCTGGGGAGTCACTTCAAAACTAATGGAAGTGGCTTTGGCAAGTTCATGAATACAGCACATACGCCAGTGAAATCTTTGCACTCCTGGGTGCTAAAGAGGGCAGTATATTGGCTAGGAAGTGCCATGTGCACATAGTGCTTTGCATATGTGCAAATAAATAGAGAAGCCCATCCAAGTCTTGGCAGGCTGATGCTGATGGTCTTTCATTATTCACCTGCTTGTGGGCTGGACTGAAGTAGGACCCCACACAAAGGTAGCTGGCAGCAGAGCACAGATGCAAAACCAGAAAACATGTCTGGGTAAGTAAGAATTAAATAAATAATCCCTTGTGAATTATAACTGGATGATGCCCTTAGTAAGCAGAAAATCAGAAGCACTTTACATATTGATGCTTATAATTTGCCGTCTTTTTTTCTGCACGTATGTCAGAAATAGTGTGTCTTTAGTTGTGCTCAAGCAAGCCTGGGATTTGTTCATGATGAAGCACAAGAGTGAACCTCTGTGTTAGTATCACACAGGAGCTGTCTGTGGGCATTGTGATGTACTGTGAACAAGAGTCATGTATTTACTAAAAAAGTCCTGTTTTTCCTGACTATATTTAGTTCCTTTGGGGAGGAAATGTTTTATTTTCAAGAGACATGTCCCATTCTGTTCCTTCTTTCCTGAGAGGATGCACAGGAATGGAACTTAACCATAGAGGAGTGAAGCCAGCAACCAGATTCATATGTATTTTTCTGGGTATTGCTGTGATGTATATAGCTAATGTCACAGGGAAAGGGAAGTAAACCTGGTACAGCGTAATCTACAGAAGTATTATGTGTCTTTCCTGGATTAGAGTCTCCTAGGCAAACCCTCTAAAAGGGGTTGAAGGAGAAAGAGAAGGTCTCTCTCCATTAAAAGACAGGACTTCTGTGGAAGCCATAATGATGTGTTTGGTATATCTGGGCCTGCTTCCCCAGCTTTTGTAGGTCCCCACCCAGCTGCAGCTTTGGGCCTTTTCCAGGCCCATTGGAGAAGAATTCTCCATCTGACTGATGCAGCCTGTGATCCACACAAAGCCTGCCCATCCTCCCCTTCTGTGGGTCAGGAAAGTGCTGAATCTGCCCTGGGGATGCAGAGTGTCAGAGCAGGGACACACTTTCCAGTCAGCAGCATGATTTGCTTAGGACATAGTCTCACTTCAGGTGCTGAACTCAGTTCATTTGACTATGATAGGAAAAAATCACTGGGTTTTATTATTTTTTGTATGATTAACTCACAAAGAGTCACTGTTTTATTGGTGTCTTAAACAGCTGATTTCATGTATTTTTGTGCATTGCTTTTGCTATTTCTGGGAATTCCTCAAAATACGCAGCAATCAGCATCTGCCATTGCTGTTCTAATTTACTGGCCATAAAGAGACTGTAAACTTGAACTAATGCATGTTCTTACCATGTATTATGCATGATAGCGTGTTACACATTTTATTCTCCACTATAATAAATAATGTAAGTTTTGTGTAAACTTAGTTCAAGCAGCAGAAATAGTACTTTTTTTTCTCTCATATCAAATGTTGCCCAGAGCACTTTGTTGGAGTTCTATAAGTGCCATTAGCAGCTGGCAGCAAATAAACTGTTGAAACCAGTGAGGAAATAATTACAAAATTTGACATTTTTCACTGAAATATCAGAAATAGTTCAGCTTGTTTTTGTGAACCTACTCTGGCACTCACAATCACAATTCTATCTTCTGTTCTAAGGAAATCTCACATCCCAAATGTAACTCGGGAATGACATTTTTGACACGGACATTGTTAAGAGGTTGGGAGGGCAATGATCCCAAAGTTTTTATGTTTATGGGAGTATCTTTTTAATGGGAATTGGACATGAAGAAGATTGGCTAAGATGCCTGCAGAGTTTTTCATATCGTTGCTACTGAAAACAGTATTTCTGAAGATGGCCAAAGGAAAAACAAACTGTGTGCCCGTTGCTCTTCTGGCTGATCACCTGTGCCCTCCTCCTTCACAGACACACTCACATGTCTGCAAACACAAGGAAAGGTCCTTTTTTATCAGGTAGGGGCAAGTAAGAACAACTAAGACTAATCTACATGCTAAATACAGCTTATAGTACTTGTTGATTAATGTTTATTCTGTGTATTTCCAAAGCCTGTGTCTGTGTTAGCAAAGAATTAGCTTAACTGCATAGGATCTGTACCCTAAAACTGTTGGTGCTAAGGACCTGATCTCCACACCCTATCTCTAGTTTGATCCCATGAGCTGAATTCCACTAGTGATTGGAGCACATCCTTTGTTTCCATCCAAAAGGAGGCTGGTGCACGTGCTCAGGAGTGCTCCATCATGCAAACTAAAGCTCATTAAGTGAGGCCACTGTACTGGACTGTCCCACAGGAAGGTGGAATTCCTGCTAGACCGTCTTACAGCTCAGGCTTTGCATGGGTATTTTTTTTCCATATTTTTTTCAAATCTGAGATCTGATTCCTCCTGTCAGATCATGGGAACCAAGGGCTCCTGATTCTTCCTAAATTTACCATCCAAATGTGCTCCATAAGTCAGGAGTGTGATATAGGACAAAGTGATCCAGCATGGGTACAGCATGGTAAGTGCTTTGTTTGATGAAGAGTTAATGTGATTCTGCTCGTGGATGTAATTTTATCCTGAACATGCTGGGTGCTTGCTAATGCATGCATTCTTTTTATATACGGCGAGACACATAAAAATTCCCTTCATCATTTTCCCAGGGTAATTTCGTTCTTGTGGCCTTCCAGTTGTATCTGTATATGTGTGCATATGTGCATGTATATACAGTGTGCAAGCATTCTTCTGTTCTTAGAAAGTTGCTACTATATGCTGTTAACATAAATCTTTTTAGGCAGTTCATGTTAGACAATTTATTACATGTATTCTTTTGTTGCCTTTTTGTAATGCTGACAAGTGTATTGATAGCAGATACCACTGTAAACTTAGAAAACTTTCATTCTATTTATACTTATTTTATATGTTTTGCCATGTGTTTTCTTGGTATATGTTACTTAGGTTTTGCTCCCATTTGGAGAATGTGCTTCTATGTATTTGCAAAATTGTGCCTGGATTATTTTAAAACATGAATAAATATGTACAATTTTCCAATTGTGTGACATAATTTATGTATGCTTTTGTGCAAAACACTTTTATTCTTGTTTATGTATATGCCACTATAGCAATATCTGACAGTTCACTGAACTCAAGGAAACAAAGTTCTTTTTTCTCAAAAGCATTATATATCAGCTGCACACACTTTAAAGACATTTTAAGGCATCTGCCCTAAAAATATTCAGCGATGTTGGGTAAACTCAGCCACAAAACCTACACTTACAATAACTCCTGATTGTATTTCTGTGTGTTAAAACACATTGCAGGCACAAATGCACTTTGTGGAAAAGGTCCACCGGATCCTGACTGTAAAGTGTGGAGTGTGGTGGTCTCAGGGGTGAAGCCACTGAAACCCCAGGAATGGACATGGAACACAAGCTTGAGAGAGCCATGGAAGTTTGAAGAGCTGAGGGAGAGATCACATCTCAGGTGAGAAGGTGCGAACCTCCACTTGCAGCTACAGTGTTAACAACAGTGTGAGGATATAATTTTTCTTCCCCAGTGGACCCCATGGTGCTAAGGGAGGAAGGGAACTAGAACTCATTCCACCTCTAGTCTCTTGACTTTCCTATTTTCCTGTTCCCAGCTAAGAACAGGCTTCCATCTGTAAATTTTAACTTGGCTGTATGTGCTGAAGTAAACACATGGAGAGTAGCAGGGTTTGTGAAAGGACTGGGGATTCTGGGTGTATTTGTCAGCACTGGCATATGTAATGCAGCAACTGCTACCAACTAATTTTGGGCCATATCCTGGTATATACCACTTAGAACTGGGCTATTTTGCCAGCTACCGCAGTGAGGGAAATGAAAAGAGTATTTCTGTGATAATGATAAGACTAAATAAAGGGAAGCAATGCCTTTCACGTGCTCAGCTTTGAGGGTCCTTCAAGTCTGATATGCTGCCAAAGGGCTTTTTAAGAATTTGTGTGTTACTGTTTCAGCACACTCTCTCCATAAACCGTAATGTTCACTTCAAAACTATTACAGTGTGAGCTCTGAATGCATATTAGTACCATGACATAGTATGGAATCATTTAGTCCCTTTTCCATGCAGGATGATGGATATATTACTATTGTATATCCAGTCTTGATAGTAGTGACATGGGATGTGAATGTGAGTTTGACTGTTTGTCATAGAACCAGATAATCAAGTAAAAAGTAGTTTAATTTTTGAATTAGCCCTCTTAGAGCTTTCAAACCCCCATAGAATAGCCAGCCTGGACTCCTGAAGCTTTTGCTCCTGTGGTTTTACATTTGGGTCTTATTTTATTCATTTGCACCAGATCACCTAGTAATACTTGTCAACAGTCTCAGTGGTATTTTCTTTTTATTACTGATTTCTTCTGTAATGACTGAGTTTTCTGCAAACCTTTGTGTTTTCTTCTAAATTATTGATAAAATTGTGGACTAGTGTATGCCCAGGAAGCTGTCCCAGCAGAATACCTATTCTGTGATCATTCCCCATTTAAAGTTCCATTTTGAAATGTCAGTTAACGAGTTTTCCATTCATTTAATGTGAGACATGTCAATTTTGTATTATCATGTTTTCTTAACTCAAATGTCATGACTACCATATCAAATGTCATACAGAATCAAAGTGTATCAATAGTATTGTCTTTCACTTGTACTCACAATTGGAAAAAAAGCCAGCAAATGTGTTTGACAGTATCTGTTTTCCATATTGCACTTAGATTGGCATTTAGCATATTTCTCCTCTTTAATTAGTTAGTAATTGAGTCCCCTGTCAGCCATTCCATTACTTTGCTCCAGATCAATTTCAGACTGACAGGACTGTAATTATCTAGGTCATTAAGTTTATCCTTCTTAAATATTAACACAACATACGTTTTCTTCCAGCTTTCTGGAACCTTCCCAATTGTTCCAAGGCTTAGTAAAAAGCAGTAATAATAATAGAGATTCTGCAGTCAGCTCTTGAACAAATCTTGGATACAAGTTATCTGTCGTTTCCTACACAAGCATTTCTTACTTTCTTACTTCAGTAGCTTTCATTTAATTTTTTCCTTTTTTTTTTTTTTTTGGTTGCCTGGTAGTTTATCATCCTCATATAGTATCATCAATTGTCTGTCTTTTCCTTAAATACTGAACACAAATACTTATTGAACACTTCTTTCTTGTCTTCATTGCTCTTAACAAATCTTCCACTTCAATCTGCTAAAAAACTGGTACCATTGTCAGGGTTCTTAATGATTTTGAAAAATATTGTCCTTAATTCTCTGGCCATAAATTTCTCCTTACAACTTGGCTACACTTATTGGAGGAATTATATATGTGATGCCTTAGTTCTACTCTATTCAATGTTATTAACCTTCTTTTTTTCATTTAATTGATTTACAATTAAGTAGATGCTTTCATTAACCCTTTGATCTAGATATTTTTTGAACCCATACAACTTTCTTTCCTGATTTTTCAGCCAATAAATGTTTGTATTATCCAGTTATTGACTTGTTTTCTCTCCTAGCTGATTCTCCTTTTCAATAAGTTCAGGTTGGTAAAAAGAGTGCACCATCCATGTAACTGTGTGGGCTTCATTCTGTTTGTGCCCATAAAGAGCAATCAAGTTAACATCATAGCCACTAATATTAATTTACTTCTCTTACCAGCTACCTCTGATCATGTTTCATTATTTCTGAGATGCTATCTCACATAAAATTCTCATTCTTGGAGAGTTCTCCATTTTGGTTTAAGAAATGTTCATATAGAGTGTTCAAAAATTCTGCAGAGGTACCAGCATCACGAAACTTCAGGCATATGTCAGGCAGGCTGCAGTCTCAGATGACTGTGCAGCTTTTTTGCTCCCACACATTACAGAAGGTGCAAAGGCATCCAGTCATCCTGCTGTCTTCTATGATTTGGTGATTTGCAGACAGCAGCTACTATCCCATCTAGTGTTTTATCTGTTAGAGTATTGATCCACTGCATTCACATCATTTGCTTCTGAGCTGCCAGTGTCCTGAAAACAGACAGGCTCTTTTACTGTAGAGTGCCACTCTTCTTCTCTCTACTTGATCTTTCCAAAAATAGGTTATAACCATTGATTTTAATGTTTCGGTTATGCAATTCTTCCCATCTAATGTCAGTAATACCAGCTACAATTAATTTATAAATATATAGTTTTAATTCCTTTCATTTTTTACCCAGATTATCTGGTATTGTTTTATAGAAAATCTTTTGTAGAAAATACTTTTACATTCTTCATTAATTTTGGTTTTGCCATCTTAATTTCATCCTAAAAGACTGGGGGCTTTTGGTTGGATTTGGCTTTTTTTTTTCATCAATTCCTCTTTTAGTACTTATTTTTAGCCTCTTTCCTAGCAGACTGTTTGCCTTTCTACAGAACAGGAGACCACCTAAATGGTGCTATCCTTTCACCTGCATCAAAAGACAGATGCTCCATGTTCAGAATCTTTTTTTCCTCTCTTCCTTCATTCACCAGCCAAGGATAATATCCTGGAGGATCACACAGATGTTCTTCTTTTTAAGCAATGTTCAGGGTTCCCTGACCTTGTCTAAGATCTGTGAGACAGTCCCTATACAGCAGAGTCACTGATGCATGCAGTCTTTCCAATCGTCTTTAATCTCCAGCCTTTTCCCCGAATTGGTTGGGTTATACATGATTCCTAACTTTCCTTTTCTGAAAAACACTCCTGCCTCTGGAGAATTCTGAAATTTGGGTGGGGGTGAATTGAAGATGGAGGGAAGCTGTCTGTTTTCAAATGTAAGTGTAGACTGTGTTAATGTATCTGCTCGGGCCCTTCTGTTTATTGTTGCACAGAGTAACCAGACCTCTGTGGGCTGCTCAGTCCCTAGGCTAGCAGCTCCCATCTCTCCTCAGGACTGGCAGAATCCGGGAAATAGGGAGTCTGGGTTCTGAGACTGTGTGTAAAGTGAGCAAAGGAACGGTCAAAAAAATGAAACATTAAGATTTGGCTTGTTTTGTCATAAGATTGATCAAAATCTCAATTTTTGTATGAGAAATTTAAATTACAATCAGCTAGCACTCTTCACTGGCAAAAGGAAAACCTTTTTCCAGAGAATTTCTGATTAACTCCTCTCCTGTCCAGAGGAGAGCTATCTAAATTAATTGTCTTTGACAGGTGAGGTCTGTCCTCATTTTGGTACAGGAGATAAGGTACTGGTTACGACACAACTGGGTAGACTTGCACAGCTTTTTAATTACAACAAAAGCACTTATCACAAATGTCTTGTAAACTGAGTGTCAACAGTGCTTGGATTGCAGCTGCCTGGCCTTGGGGTTTGATGGCTTACCTCTTTAATAGATACAATGAAACATTATCGTGCATTCTGTGACCAACTTTGCCTTCAGCCTATTTTTATAGTGCCTCATAGTTCATCAAGCCCTACTGCATAGGACTTAAAATAAGGTTAATCAAATCAATTCGGTCCCACATTGCCTTTTTTTGTCAGCACTCCAGAAAAGATGCTCAGTTCATTGTTCTGACACAACACAAGTTGCATGGCTTCATCATCTCAGTGACCTGAAGGATGAAAGACATCAGGTGATGTACGGTGAGGTCACATGGTAAAAAATCTGATTGCAGCCTTGCCCTGTGTAGTAGTTCTGCAGAACTGGGAAGGGAGCTAAGCAAGTGCTTCCCCTGAAGATATTGTATAGAAACTAAAAATCTTCAGCACCTAATTTTGCAGGATAAATCCACATGGTACAGTACAAGCCCTATGCCATGCAGAGATATTCCTCCAGGCTCTGAATGAACAAAACATGTCTGCATACAAATGGCAAACCATTTGCTATGTTTTTGCAAGGAAAAACATTAAAAAAATCATTTGGAGCCCAGCCTTGCCACTCCTGGTTTCTCTGGCCTGTGCTGTGAACAACAGGTTGAGTTACTTGGAATTGTGAATCACTTGGTATTGTGTTAATTCACATGCTGACATAAACACACAACATGGCGTGGTAAAAATGTCATACACTAAAACATCACTGCCATGTACTTTTTCTATAAGTGTTGTGGAAGGAAGGGGAGACAGCAGAGTCTGTACTTGCACAACTGGCTGAAAGCTGTATACAGGAAACACCTTGAGAACATCAAGTGATTGTGAAGGGAATTACTGTGAGCACTATAATGATTTTATTTTTTGTTGTGTCTTCATGCTATCTTGAAAAAGAGCAGTTCTTTTCATCAGCACCTCAAAGATTCTTCCCCAAAAACATACAAAGCAGACTTACAGAGAGGTTCTGAAAGCAGTTTCGATTACATGAAAAGAAGCAGTGGGAATTTAAGAAGGGCAGAGAAAAGAGTGAATATTTAAACTGAGGACATTGAGACCTAAAATTCCAGCACTTTAGGTACTGTTCTTCTCACTGATATCAATGGGAGCACTTACTTAAAGCTTAGTACAGGATTCAGGGAGTTTCCTTCATATCTGCAAATGACTATAAAACACAGAAAAAGAAGGGGCCAGCCTTTTTCTGGTGTGAAGCCTTTGTTTTACCTTTCATGATACTTGAAATGGCAACCAGCTTTAGTGATGGTTTAAGTGTCAGAATTCACTTTTTTTTTTTTATTTTCCCCCCAGAAAAAAGAGGACCAGGGAGTCAAACTGCATCATTTTTCAAGGGCAGCCTTGCAGTCCTTGGGAATTTTAAAATGTGGAAAGTACTGTATTAATTTGACTGCATCAGTAGTGAATGGGATAATTTAACAGCACCTTCCGCTCTCAAGTATTTCTTTCCTTGAATAGATTATTAGACAGCAAGGGTTGAGGATACAAACCTTGAATCATGAAAGCTTGTGTACAAGTTGAAGAGGCATTATAATGAATTATAAGCAGTGGTAATAGTTTAGAATCCAAAAGGCTGGTGACCTTTGCTTTTAAAAACATGCTTTAAATGTTATCATTCTACAGCACCATCTTCTCAACTCTATCTCCTAAATGCTTTTGGACACACAGACCATGGGATTAATTATATACTGCAAGCAACAATTCATGAATATTTAACACACTCATTTATACTTAATGAATAAATTTGCATTTTGACAGTGTTATTTAATGTGGTTTAAGGAAAAACTGCTCATTACCTTTCAATTTTCTAGATTAGGAGAATGTAATTGGAGTGATAAGGTAGGAGAGAGGCTGCATGATTGTTCACACGGTTTGTTCCCACCGGTTTTTGATAAAAACGGCTCTGTTTGGTTCGGTTGGGGGAAGTTGGTCTGTCTCAGTTACTTCATCCCGCTCCCTAGGGAGGCTGAAGGAGCGAGGGCTGAGTTGAGAGGCAGCTGCCCCACTCCGGCCAGTGGGCCCTGGGCAGGGCTCTCCCCCAGACCGAGAGCGGGGCTGCCCACGGAGCCGAGGGGCCCCGCGCTGCCAGGGCGCTGCTGGGGGGCAGAGGGTCCCTGGCAGACTCTTGTGGCTGTGGCGGGCACGGCCCTGGGCCCGGCGGTGCCCGGGGGCTGTGGTGAGTGCGTCTGCAGCCCCGGGGATGGCAGAGCTCTGGAAAGCCCTTCCAGCCACCTGCACCCAGAGCTCCGTGTGAGCGACTGCCGGCCCGGGGCCGGCCCGGTGCCCTGGGAGAGCTTTCCCGGGCAGGGCCGGGCAGGACAGGGCCGGGCCGGGCAGGGCCGGGCAGGACAGGACAGGACAGGACAGGACAGGGCAGGACAGGGCAGGGCAGGGCAGGGCCNGCGCAGGGCTTGGAGCTCTCCACCGTGTCAGATTGCACGAGGTCTTGTTGATTTGGGTTTTTTTTCGCCTGAAGACTTGGTCCTTTCGAGAGCTCTCTTTAAAAAGAAAAAAACCAAACAAATAAACCCAACCCCCAAAAAACCCACAGTTCGTCTTGCAGCGAAACCCCGCAACAGACCTGTGTACATTTCAGCAGCTCAAAAGGATAAGGAGGTAAAAATATAAACTATTTTTTCCTTTTGTGTTCTTAATTTTCAAGCCTATCTCATTATTTGGAGGAAGGGGAAGCAGTGAGGAGGAGGAACAACTTGTTTGGTTTTGTTTTCTGTCAGCAGTCCTGATATGATAACTCTGTCCCATTTAAATTTCATGGGGTTATTTTCCTGTTATTTCAATAGCCCTAACTACAAAACCTTTGTACTTGGGTGTCTTTGCTTTGCCTTTAAGCATATATGCAATCAACTCAAATGTTTCCTTAGGCATAGGGATACTATAAAGATTTCTTAGCTAGTACAAATGAAAATCTAAAATAATCAGAAGTTAAAGCAGAATTTCCCAGGACTTGGTCTTGTATATTTCTGTATCTGAACAGCATTAGAAGAGCATATCCACAGCTTTCTAGAGTTTAATACCAGAGGCTGATTTTGTAAAATAGTTTTTAAAATGGGTTACAATTTGCTTCTTTAACAAAGTATATGCAAGGTTTCTCTTTGTCATTTTGAAGTGCCATATGGTGGCAGATACTAATCCACAATATGTTGCCACAGTTCTCTGTGATCTTTCTTGAAAACAACATAATTACACAAATGGAGACTTGACCTTTCATTCAGCTTTAATGGACTGTTTTCCTAGCACATTTCTAATCAAAGAGAATTGCATGAAATGTTACTGTCAAAGTTGGCTACATATACCTTCTCTGGGAAGGGAAAAATCTTCAGGCCAGAATCAGGCTGTTCCCCAACTCCCAGTTCAGCACACAGAGTAATGACATCTTGATTCTCACAACGGGGCTCTAGAAATAACTTAGATGTTTAGCGAAACAAAGATTTGAAATGTAAAAACTGTGTTGCTATCCCTCTCGTCTGGGCAATGATGCATAAGCAAAGATAGCCCATCTTTGACATGCTCCTCATCCAGTGGGAATATCCCCACACAATATTAATAGAGGAGGATGTACCAGATAAATCTTGATTCTGCATTTTGATGTTCTTTTCCCTTAAATTTTGTAAGGCTTGAAATCTTAGATACTGTTTTGACTGCATCCAGCAATCTGAGAGCCCATGATTTGCACTCACATTCCCAAACTGTCTGGGCCTCCATCACTGTACATCTCCAGACCAAGAACTCTGTTTCAGTCTCTTAGTGACTATGTAATTCTGGTTTTAATATATCAAAATAATCTAAGATTCTGGGGTTTATATGGGGCAAATTTAGGTGGACTTCCTGTACACGTCTCTTTTTTATTTAATATAAAATGGGGAGGATTTGTGAGAGCCAAAAGAAGGTGTGTTCAGGCATCACGGTCAGTTGTTTCCCAGAGGAGGTGTGTGACCATTGCTGTGTCTGCAGCTGTTGCTGGTGGGCTGTCACAGGTTGGAATATGGAGGTACCACAAAGGACAACTGCAACACTGTCCCTTCCTCCTGACAGGGAACAGGTTTTTCCTATGTGGGAGGTGAGTTTTCAACCCTGGTTAGAGGTTTTTGTTCCTGTTTTGGTCACCAAAATTGTTGATAATGTTGATCATACATGAACAATAGAACCTAAGGTTCGTTCTTTGCATAATTTTTTTTTTTTTTTTTTGGGGATGTGTGAATTACCCTTTTGCTCTGGAATTTGATAGCCCACAAAATAGTTTTCTGTCTGGAACACAGGATTGCTGTCTTAGGATATTTCCTAGCATATTTGTTGCTGAAAGTGTGTGTTGCATGCTGCCATTTTGATAAGGCAGGAAAGCAATAGAAGTCCTATCTTTAAAACTTGTCCCACTGGGAAATCTTGAGTTTGTGAATATGGTGACTGATTATATGCATCACAAGACAAAAATGCATAATTGAACAGCAGCAACTACCTGAAAACAATCTACTGTTTCAAACAGTTGAAGGCTTCAGTGTGACAAGTCACCAAGTTTTTAAACTCTCTTTCCATGATCGGACTACATGCTAGATTGATAAAAGGTATTAGCTCTGAGTACATGAAAGAATAAGTTTTATTCCTTCCATGCCCCACTTTTGAGTATGCCTAGAGTCATGTTTGATGGGGCACAACAGGCAGTAGATCAGATGCCACTAGGTCCCAGTATACCAGCTGTTTGGTTTACTCTTTTTTTCTCAATATTAAACATTTAAAACTCCTGAGAATGAAATAATGATGCAGGATAAACTAGGCTTATCTTCTGACTTTGGTGATTCAAATTTATTTGCATAATTTAAGTTAATGTTTTTTTTCGTAATACTTGTGAACTGAGAGATGAACAATTAAGTAATCTATATTTTTTCCTGGATTTTATTCAAAATTTACTTATTTCTGTTGAACAAATTTGCCAGTTGTATTCAGATGTTGGGAAATCCATACATGATGTTTGCTTTGGATTTTTCAAAGCAGAGCTACTCCATCCAAGTTATGAAAAATTAGTGCATTCATAATTTGTAATGTATAAGGAATAGTTAACATCCAACTCATTTGCTATAGGAATCAAGCCTGGAGCAATATTGGGGCAATATTTAATTGACTCAGAGTCAGACATATCTCTCCTGTGAGCAGAGAGGTAACTTTTCTGAGACACAGAAGTCTCTCTCATTTGTATCCTGTGCCAATGATCTTTAAGCCTCATGAAAATCTTCCTCTCTGGAGCATTCTTCCTTCCATTACTGTGTTTCCTCTTAACAAGGTATTGCTCTTGTGCTGTTAATGTTAATGAGAGTACTAAAATCTCATAATAAGAAAATGTTTGAATTAATAAAGACAGTGTCTATGCTGTTCGGGATCAGCCTGATTCCACATGCAGAGATTTCTATGAACAATTTTACAAATGCCTGTGTTTGGCCTGGGCAGGGGTTCTCTGGAAACCCTACAATTTCAGGGAACAGCATGAATACTGTAGTCAGGCTATTTGGAACGCAGTAAAATTTTTTACCAGTATATTATCTCAACCTAAAAATGTTGACACCTGAACAGAGCAAGTGCTGATACATTCATTTATAATGAATTAACTAGGCTTTTTTGAGCCTTTGAAGGTTATGTGACTGCATTTATTGATCTCATTTCACTGATATCAATAAGAGCTGAAGTTTCTTGTTACCTCATAAGGCCGCTCATGCCATTGTCTCCCAGATTCATTTGAAGCCTTTTCTTTGATCTAGAAAGCTAAAAATCTGAGTGAATCCTTAGAAAAAGCTCTGTCTGATATGGTTGCTCTACTTACTGTCGGTGAAGGGACATAAGCCATAGCCCTATTACTAGTTCTGGGAGTAATAAAGTCTGGTTAGCAATGGATTTGTCCTTAATAGTCTGTATTTCTACCATTGATTTTGCTTCACATTGCCCTGTGATATCCCTGTGTCCTCTGCCTTTTTCCATGCTGCCCCTATGCCACTCTTGCCTATCCCATGTCTATTCCCAAAGAGATTTTTCTACTGCGATAACTGAAGGTGGCTTCAGAGCTCCTTCACATATCCTCTACCACCCTCTGTCCTGCCTGGTGGTCCAAAGAAAACATATTTTGGCTGGTTTTAAGGTATGTGTAGACTTCTGGTCCAGTTCATAAATGTGTACCCACTCACTCTTTGCTGCTTCCTCGCTCTGGGCAAACTGAACAAAAAAGAGACAATTTAACGTGCTTCTGCCATTCCTTCATTTAAAGTTCTAGTAGAGGCTCTCTTCTATTATCTGGCTGCTGTGCTTCATGAAACTCATGCCTGTATTTGAGACCTTTGTTTTTCTGTGAAATTAGTTTTAAATTACTCAGTGAAATCCAAAGTTACCTAATGGAGGTAGACAGGCATGCAAACAAGCAGTGTGTCTGTGATCACATGAACTTTGTTTGCATTGGGACATTAGGCCTGTACAAAAATAAGTGTGAAGTTGTAGGCAGTGATTTACTATTCCTGTGGACATATTTGCTAACTTTCAGGGCCAGTTGTGAGGCAGATTGCTGGTTTCCTCTTTGGTCACAGACACAGATGGGCTGAGGAGAGGCCACAAGCATATTTTAGTGAAACAATTTTATCACATTTTGTTTTACATGTCTTTCTTGTTCCTATTTGATCATATGACAGGTGTCAGTCATTTGTTTTTAAGTGGTTGTCTTGGTACCTGGAGAACTGGAGGTGCCTGTATTTTATATATTAGTACTAGAACAATCAATCAGAGGTAAGGATAGAAGCAAAGTATGCAGGGAGACATTGTATAACAGAAAACTATGGGAAGAGATTTGGAGAGGTCTGGACTGCCAGCTAATGTGGAGGAGAGGAAAGAAAAGAGCAGCCTGACCTTTCTGTGGTGCCCTTATAAGAGGTCAGAGGAATGAAACAATAATGGCAGCCTTCAGTCTTGAAAAGGGCAGCAGGAAGAGAAGGGCAGCAGCAGAACTCAGCTACTGCTGTATATTCGATTAACATTTGCTGCTCACAAGCCCATAATTTTGCACTGAGTAGAGCCAGGATAAAAGCCATCCTAGTTAGTGTCCATTTCACAAAGTGAAGTCTAATTAGTTAAATGTTTAAAAGTTAATGAAGAATACACAATGTCAGAAAATATGTTCTAATGTAAGTGCAGCCCTCTCATACAGGCACTCGTGCTGCTGTAAACTGATTACGTAAATAACACCTCAGTGCCAATGCTAATAAAAATGCTGTTTGGCAAAGGGCCAGGAGGACACCATACAAAAATGTGAAGCCATCTCTTTAGGGGTTCAGCTTCAATGTTAATGAGGACTCTCCATAGACACACAGATGAAAGGATCTTACTAATTTCTGGAGTTTGTGTGCCATTCACATCTGTTACTGCAGAATGCTGGACAATAAACCTGTGAAGATATTTTATCTGGGCATGTGAGACGCATGCATTTCTTTACTTTAGGACTGCTGCTCATATATAGGTGCAGTCTAGCTTGAAATACCCAAGAAATCAAGGGGAAAAAAACCTGAGGATTGTCTGATGAGCTTCAGATATCACAGGAGTTCCTGAGTTGTCCAGCTGAAAGTGCATTTATTTGACAGTTAAATACTCGATGCTTGAATACAGAAGTTGGAATATTACATTTTGAGGGCTCTAATATCTCTAGATGAAAATCTCTACTATAAGACTAAAATTCAATATTATGTAATATAATATTTTGCCCCTACACAGTGAAATTTCAGCACATTCATCTCTCTGGAAGAGTTTTCAGGAATTATTATGCTTCTGCAGGAGATGCCTCAGAAATGAAAAAAAACACCTCTTTGAATTAGACAGAGAAAATCCCGTTAGAAAGAAGTATTGAGTGCAACAGTTCCACAGAGAACAAGGACATATTGTGTGTGGGAGTACATCAGCATTGCTCCATTGAAGACAAATGGATGATCTGGCCTGAATTTTGAGTCCTACAGGGACCTTGGGTCATTTCTTTCTGAGCCTCTCTTCTTCTGTCTGCAAGCTGGACGATTGCACCGTAAGAGAATCTAATTATTGTTTCAAATGTGTCCTCTTTTTACAATAAATATTCATGAAAATTAATTTCAAACTCTGGTTTGTCAAGATCTAAATACAAGTAATATCCAGCTAGGATACAGGCAAAGCACAAAGCTTTTTCTCATTATACAGTTATCAGAAACACTAAAAAACTAGGAAAGACATTCTTTGCTATTTTGATCTATGAGAAATTATATAAAATAGAAGGGGTTTTTTAGAGGGAGCTGCATAATGATAATTCTGTGACTTGAAAAGAACAAAAGGTTGTAGTTGGAAAAATGATATTTTTTTCTTGAAGAAAAAATGTGAAAGAAAAATCATCCTCCAGCAAAGGAGCTAGATGTGATTAGAAGAAAGATATAACAGTGATCCCTAAAGAGTGAAAAGTAGAAACTCTTCTAAGAGGTGGCTGAAAGGTAGGGAAAGAATCAACTACCAAGCCTCTCTAAAGGAGATATTCACAGCAAAATGCTGAAGAAAAATGAGTATACTAGAGACTTGCTGTGTAGTGTGGATTCAGGATCAGATAAATATTCACATTTCACAGCCTTTATCTTTAGTTGTTCTCTTTTCAGTGCCCTTCCATGCTCCTCTTAGCCTTGCCCCTTACAGAGAATTTCAGAGATGGAAGTATAAACTTTCCTGACATAAGGTCTATTTGTGTGTGAATACGCTTAGAGAGGGTCCATGAACACTGGTGTGAATGAGGTAGGTCTGTACAGACATTGAAATGCTCATCAAAAGATGAAAGCAAAAAGCTATTTTCCCTTATCCCCAGTCTCTGAGGCAGGATGAGCACACTCAGAACAGCCATGACAAGAGTATTTCTAAAATCTTTTAAGAACAGGTGATTACTTCATGAGGGCAGATTCTCAACTGATATAAAATACATATTTCATTCATTAATCTTGCTATGCTGATTTTCACTGAGAACCATCTCCATAATTTTCACAATATCATCTTACATGCATCTTGCCCAGAGTGCTGTCTCACAGGATGGTCAGATATGATGACAATGGATATGGTATAAATAGGCAGAGACAGATCTCTGAAGGGATCATTTTGAAAGAGCCAGATGGCAACAACCACATTTATTTTTTTTCCAGTGTCACAAATATGCTTTGCAGTAGAGCTGTGCTTTTTTACTCCAAATGAACCCAAACAAAACCCCATGTACCTTTTCCATGTACATTTCCGTTCCTCAGGGAGACATCTGTGGGCACAATTATACAAAGTCCAAGCCTCATTTTACTGATTTACCATTCAGGAAATGCAGTGACATAACCAGATTGCTTATAATTGTGGTTTTTTTAATTGGCTTCCTGAAACATTAAAAAAGAAACAGTGAGAAGCAGAGTTGCTGATACAGGGTCCCATGCATACCACTGCTTTGCATGAATAAGCCTCTGATTAATTCTGAGATCCCCTAAAACACATCTTAGTCATCCTAAAAATCTAAACAACATTTTTGTGTTCAAATTAACATCCACATCACTCACTTAGTACCTTGCTCTTTATATTTCTTCTACTTCTCTGCCAATTTTTTTTCCTGTTCTATCTTGCTGGTAGAAGTTCATACATTCTCCTTGATAATTCTTATGCATAGGAGACATAACTTTCCGATAAATAAAGGCAGTTTCTCTTCCCTTACTATGTCTATAGGCAGCTAAAAACATTTCTGTCTGTAGTGTAGGTAACACTACTCTATCCAGAGCAGGTGTACTTTTGGCACTAAGTACATCTGCACCAGTCGAGTCAAAAGTCTCATTAACTGAGATGTAAGCACGCTGTATACAATTCTGGATTCTGGATTTTTAAATTCCATACCAGACGTGGGACCATAGGTGTGCCTTTTCTGCCTTTGCCAAGCTTTTGCTAATGATCATTAAGAAGTACAGTTAGATGCAGCATTTTTCAGCCTGAACTTTCACTGACTTGTTGAGCATTTTTTACATGCCAAGGATTGCTATTTATGAGGTTATAATGCAGACGGGCAGAACTTCCGGAGGGCAGGTTCCCACTGAAGCACAACTCCCGTTCAGAGGATGAAGCAGATAAATCCAGATTCCTTTCACCTGTCCTCCCTTGGCGGTTATTTACATTGACCCTAAAGTGAGGCTACCCAGCTAACATGCAGGACGGACTTTGCTTAAGGGCTGCTCTCACCCGGTCTCTGCTGTGGGAACTGCCTCTCCCCTATTTGTAAAGTATTTTGAAGGCTGTAATCCTGTTTGTAATTTGTTTCCTCCTCCTCCTTGCTGTGAGTTCACGTTCCCCTTCCATGAGGAGCCGTGCGGGCGGTGGAGAGATGCTCGAAGCAGCAAGCCGGCAGAGGAGCCGAGAAGGCTCAGGGCTGGCAGGTACAGTCTCAGCCCATCCTGTTCTCAGGCTCAGACTGAACAGTGCCCAAGGCAGACGACCTGAGCTGGGTAGGAAATGCAGGCTTTAGAGATGTCTTTGTGCAGCTCTGTCAGGTGATCACACTATCAGCTACTTGATCTTTCAGTATGTGATACTGGCCTGAATGTTGTAGGCAGTACACTGAGAAAACACAGGGAAATACGTTTCTTTTTATTTTCAAACTGTTGTCTGAATGGGGAGGTAAGTGATTTGGGGATTTTTTGTGTATTTTTATTTCTGCTCAGGGGAAGTTTAGGGCTATTTTTGATCTGTCTTATGTTTGGGGACAGTAAAATAAAGAAAGCAATAAGCCTCTGTAAATACAATTTTCTGTAGTACAGTGGCAATGATACTGATTAGTGATAAGTGCACTATTGTTCCTTGATATCTCTGTGAAGTGGAGGCACAAGTATTTTGCTCCCTGGTGATCACTCACTTGAGGATAACTTTTCGTAGGAATTTATGCTCAGCTGTATTCTGCCCTATTTCCTTCTATTTTTGGTAAATCAGACTGGCACCTTCAGCACACTCGCCTTTGTACTTTGAATGGATTGTCATTTCAGAGATGACAAATCCTTTATACAAATTTGAAGGATAAAAACCCTGTATGGCTTTTATATTCAAATTTGTTTACAGAATGATATTTGCAGGTATCTTTAAGTCACCCTCTTTTTTCTTTTTATTTTTTTAACTGATGTAGTCAGTAGCTTGTTCTGTGCTTGGAGGTGTATTTCTTTTATTACGTTCATTATTCAGGATGGTTCTGTAGCTATGCTACGGAAATCTGCTGTGTTCATTAAATAACGTTTCATAAAATTGATGGACTGTAGCTGGCACAAGTTTATCCATAATATTTTCAAAGAGAATATATAATGTACCCAGCTTTTAAGATAAGCTTATAAGTTTTAAATCATATACAGATTTATTATCCATTTTCTCTTTGCATTGCTCCGTCACCTCCATGGCTGGAGGGGGCACATGCCCCCAGACCAAGTCCAGGAGCTAGAACTTGATTTCATTTTGCTGCTGACATGCAGCAAGCTTTAGGAATCCTGCAGATTCATGCCGTAATCTTTAGGATTTCCTCTGCTGTGTGACCTTATACATACTTCTGGAAAAATACAAAGCGTTCAATTCTTGTAATCATTGCATTCTAACTTGATTCCTTCTGCTAGTTCTAACAAGGGAAACATCTTCATTTTCTTGTGATCAGCTATCAAATTCTTGTGATGCAATTTCAGTGCTGTGCACCCATGTCTGTGCAGGCGTTGTTTATGGTGTAAAGGTGAAGAAACACTACAACACAAAGAAAAATCACAAAGAATTTTGAGATCCCCAGGGTTTCAGTTTTATATACATATATAGGGAAAAATTAGTGTTGTTGTTATGATAGTTTAAGAATACACGTAAGGCAAGGTTTTCAAGAAACAGTCATATATGTTATTACAACAGCTATTACAATTTTTGAGGGGAAAAAGCCCCCTCATGGCCTTGTTCACCTAAAGCTGGGCTGTTTGTCATCACTATGTTTGCTTGTATAATAAAAATATCACCTCTCCCTAATGTGTCAAATTTATATTTTTCATAAAAGCTGACCTTGCTTTTGTATTTAGCAGGTAAAATTTTCTCATAGCCACCAGATTTTTTTTTGAAAGTGCAACTGCATTATAATAATGAACTAAAAGCAACATAGCAAGGAGATTGTTATTATACTGGACAACACAAACATGATGGCTTCTGCACTCATCACTGTAAAAGTAAATTGCAGATGGTGGGAAGTGCTGTGGTCATCTGATTACTTTAATGTGGTAATACATTAGCTTAATGTATTGAAGGTCAGGAAGTGTACATTTCAGTGGCACTAAACTGGAAACTTGCAGAATGTAACAGAAACCAGCAACAAATATCCTAATTGATTGTCATTAAGAAATTAATTTAGCCAAAGAGAACTATTTCCAGGCAGTAGTGAAGAGCAGAGGGCTATAGACCAGTATGCAATTTTACAACCACCTTGTCTCAAGGAATGTTTTGTTTGCCAAGTGCCACACTTCCTGCAGACACAGTTACAATAGCTTCTCCTTATGCACATTGGTCACAGAAGTCTACCCATTAAGAATCAGAAACACAGGAAATACAGGATGTGAGCAGATTATTGAACACTGACAGTTAGTAATTTGGTGGTTTGTATGAATTTTCATTTCATCCAGATTATTTTCTAAGTCAGTCTGCAGGTCTAGAAATACTCTCTGGATTCTGTGAGCACACAAATCTACTTGACATTTCACAAATGCTAGAATTTGTTAGGCTGTGCTTTGTTGGATATGAATTGGTTTTGTTAAGCTGTTCATTAAAAAATGTAAGAAGATATAAAGCAAAGTGCAAGACAATTAATTTGCTTTGCACTGATCTGCTGATGCACTGGAAGACATGACACAACCAGAAAGCCCAGCAACTTCAGTATGTTCCTGGGTTGGTATTGAGGTAATAATGACACAACATGTTTGGCAAAGCATTTCTTAATCCTAGGCACATTTTTCTCAATGACTTTAGAGCACTGAAAGTCTGAAGACAAGAAAATTCTTTTTGTTCGATCTTGCTTCACCTTCAATTCTCATTCTGCTTAGCAGCCTTGGTCCAAATAGATCCTTCCTGCCTTTTCTTCTTCTAGCTACTTCTGCTTCCTAGTTGCAATAAAATGGATCTCACTTTTCAGACAGCTCCTTAAACTCAGTGTTCAGGTAGACAAACTGCAGCTTTCAGAGCAAACCGTGGGAGAATCTCACTTCTTTCCTATGCAGGTTACTTTCCAAGATCCATTCAAAGACTTTACTGCTTGGAAACTCACTGAGGATGAGACATACACAGCTGAGATCCCACAATGACTCTCAAGTTTGTAGTGGTTTACGTGGTTTCTCTCTCCTGTCACTGTACGGATGGTTTAGTCCTAAATGGAGCTTGTAATGCAACAAGCCAATGACAAAACATTTGCCTTTAGCTTTCACTACAGAGCAATCATCTTTCAAAATGGACAAGTCAGAAATACTGATCTCAGTGGCAGAGCACTTCTGAATGCTTTCTACAGTTAGCAATGCTTCTGCTGAATTTCATTATTCTACTTGAGTGACCCAGCAATAAAGAGAGCTATAATTATTTCCATTGTAATGTGAAATGTGGTATGGCTGTCAACAAGCCTATAGGATTGCTTAATTTATGACAGGTGAAGAATTTTACAGTGTAAATACTATGCAGTCCTTTCCCAGGATTTACAACTATGTCACATGTGTATCCATGTCTAGTTCTTATGGTGCTGGTAATTTCTGAATGGATCCTGAGCTGGACTGGAGAAGCTGAGCTTCCATCTCATTAATGTCATTTTTTTAAACTTTTTTCTTTTAGCAGCCAAAAGAGCAGCACATACCAATCACTGGTTAGAAACATTTAAGAAATAAAACATAGTTATATTGTCAGTTTCCAAAACAGTATTTTTGAAGAATACATACCTGTTTTTCTTTCCCTCTCTTGTCTTTAGTCAAAAGGATGGTGTATTACTGGATATTTATTTCATTACTTTTTGTGGTATAACGCTGTTTAGAAAGCAGCCTAAATTTCATGGGAATATGCAAATGTCATGCAATATGACAGCCTGTGCTACAGTGGAAGAACACAGACAGTGGATCTCAGTTTTATAACAAGGTAGTTTGTTGTTTTTAATAAGGCCATTGGGCAGAATAAAAAGGGTGTGACTTTTTTTTCCACTCATTGCAAATTTATCTCTCTGATCTTCCTTATTCTCTTCTAATTAGATGAGCTAGATTATAATAGGAGCCCTCAGAATCCTTGGTATTTTTGTAGTGTTTCATATATCTTGTCTGAGAAATCATCTTTCTTCTATAACAGACTTTATAACGTAGTTTTCCAGCTGGCCTGTTAAACTGCTTTTTCAGATCTATTCTGTTTGTCCAGTAACTGAAAGAACCTGGTCTGTCACATTTCCCAGTAACTCTCCCACAGACTGAAAAACATCCTGCCTCAGAACACTCCACTCAACCCAGTGTGCAGACATTACCACCTGCTTCCCTATTTCTTCACTCATTGGCAATTACATGACTCATGCATGTAAATTAGAGATAAACAATTCTCATTAAATTTGAGTTTACCGAAACTTTCTAAACATTTTCTGGTGTTTGCAGATGTACTTTAAGTTTGTGAAACTTTGGGAGGCGTGATTTGTTTTTTCTTTTAAACAGCAACATCTTGGTGCTAGCTATGAAGATGCCAGTCCAGTTCTAAAGCATAGAAAAAACCTAAGCAAGTAATGCCCTTCCTTGTCTTATAAATAATAAAGCCTAGTTGCACTCTCAAAAAATGCATCCATGCATAGAGTTACTTTTTACTGTCTGAAAAAAATTACAGATAATCATTAAAAGAATGTGAGCTAATTATTCATACTTATTTCCCCAACATAGTGAGAATTCAGAGGTTTATAAGTTATTTCAGTTGGGAACTTGATGCTGTAGTCCGGTGACAGGAAATGTATAACTTCTGATGGACCAGACCTGAGAGAGTCTGTCACACAGTCAGTGCCATTGGAGCTGATGTTTCCCACTCATCTTGCTGAGTAGCTAATGGCAGGAATATTGTGGATATTCTGTTCAGCCCATTTAAAGCCTTTCTTCACTACCCACTGTGCTCTTCACAGACACACCTTTGAATGTATTTTTAGCCATGTTGACAGATATATCTTGCATTGTAGAATTTCTGTCTTCCAATTTACCTACATAGGTGTACACAAAGCAGCTTGGATCCAAAACTTCCCCTTAGTGTCACAGCAGGGATTCTTGGCTTGGTCCCAGGGCCATTTGATCAACACTGTCCTACTCTCAGATCCGAGCTGCAGTGTCTGTGTGGTGCTGTACCAGCCTTGGAGTACATTGATACACAGAACTGTCCTGTATTTCGCTGCACAGTTGCCCCAACACAGACAGCAGAATTCTTTCCAGTTTTTTTGTGAAAGGAGAATGTTTCTTTGAGAAGAACCTCTTGACAAAACAGGGCAAATCCTTGATTAGCAAACTCTCATACTCTGGTAACATCTAATTTAAAAGTTTTCACTTGTAGACAGTCTACCATGTAATAAGACCATATTTGAAGCAGACAGATGGAACTAAATGAACCAGGAAAACCTACAGCTCATTTAAAAAGGTCTGCTGTAGCACGAGAATAAAACAAACAGAAAAGAAAGGAAGAAAAGAAGAAAGGGGAAGCTTTATAGGGTAATCCTGAGTGTCTGTCCCTTGTGTATTGACTATCTGAATGGCAATTTTTAGAAATCAGGAATCAGTTCTATCAGAACATTCAAGAAGATTACCAACTAACCAGTCTTGCTTTATCCTTTGCTATAGTCCTTATATGTTTAACAATGACTTTCTGTACTATTTGAAAGATAATCATGCTACAAAAAGCATACATATTGCAAGAAGTTTCAGACGGTATAAGAGCTAGCGCTTCTCTCTGAAGGATAATGAGCAGAGGGGCATCCAGATAAATATGTACAGCTTGTAGAGAAAAAAGCACAAACTCCTCTCAGCAATTTCTGAGGAAAAAGGAAGTTAGCAAGAAAGAGAAAATTGATATAAACATACTGTCTGACTCATACAAATGCTGAATACCAGCAATTAAAACATTTAAAAGATGGCACTGCATGTTAATGCTTCTTCAAAGACAGTGTCTATTCTTCTCTAGTCTTGTGTAATATGCATCATCTCTGGGAAGCTGAAAAGTTTGAAGAGAAGTCTTCAAAATACTGTTCCTCCTTCTGAATGAATCATCCCTCCCAGAGATAGTTAACTATTGCCATCTCTTTGCCATAAACCAAATGATAGCCTAAACTCAATTGTAATAGCAATGTGGTTTTCTGTAGCAGCAATTCAAGGCAGAGAACCTGAGGATATGTTTATTTATTGCTTGGTGAACAAATATATTCTCAACAGATGACAACTGAGAATAACATCCTGCTTTAATGGCACTTTTTCATGGTATGTTTTTTTCCACTTTCCTTCATACTCCCCTTCTTGTATTTTCTATTTACTATTTTCTGATGTTCACACCAACACTAATCAAACAGGCTATGCTTTTAAAGCTTCGATCTTAGTCATTCTTGGGTTGAATGTGTGAAAACACCACCTTCCCAGCAAGAGACACCACTGATACATTGCAGTCTAGAGAGAACTCTAATAATCGAGGCACTGACAAAACAGCCACTTGCACACGAAAATGTAAGCGTAATTTGCATGCTGATGCAATACACTGCTAGGGTAAGTATAGTTTGAAACCTCTACAGCAGTGTCTTAGGGAAGATGAAGGAATCAAGGAGGAAGTATATGTGGGGAAAGGGACATAATTTATAGTGTCGTGACATTTTTTCTGGCAGGCACACTTAAAAAGTGATGATATCAGTGTCACTAACTTCAGGTAAGGTAAATAAGGAGAATTAACATACTGTATTTTCTCACTTTATCACTCACAAGTCATCTGCAAATATTTATATTTATATATTTTAGGAATAAATAAACTACCTGCATTTCAGAAGTAGACGACTTCCGACTCTGGACAAGTAATACAGGGTTATGTATATCTCAGAACTCCTTAGTGGTCCTCTCTGCTGTCTCTAGAACATGTTTTTCCATAGCCTACGTGGTCCCCACTCCTAAGTTTGAAGAGCCTTCTGCTCTCAGTGATCTAGGGACTCATGTTTATACTGAAGCAGTTCCATAGAGTAACCAAAGCATGTAACCAAAATAACACAGTGCAAGGAGGACATTTGACACACATTAAGATAGCTTGATTTCCATTTCATGCTGCTCTTAAACAGACATCTTTTTAAGTCAGTCAGATCAATCTTCAACTTGCCCTTTCAGTCTCAAAATTAATTCCCATGCTAAGAAACTGATAGCCAAAGCTCAAAGCCACTTTCCCATACCCATGTTCACAGACTGGCCTTGGGCCTAAATCACCTGCTGAATAATTCAGAGCAAACTAGAACACTTTTATGGTCCCTCATAGCAGTTTTTCAACTGCTTTGAGCAGCCATAGCTACATAAAACAGGCAAAGTTAGTCTCAGAACCTGAACCAAATACATACAGATTGCTAGTCATCACGCTGTTTAAGCCAAGATTTAATGTATTTTTGTACATATTCATTTCTGTGATCTTAGCAAAGCCCTTGACAAGAATTTAGTTAGTGCATAAGGTTTTTATTAGTTTGTTTCTGCCTTAAAAAGGCATTCATAGGCACTATGGCTTGTGTCTTTTAAGACTCTAATCCTCAATTAGTTTATCCTATTTATTTATCCTATCCTATTTTATCCTTGCCTTTTAAAAGCAAGTCTTGGTTTCTTTCTAACCATCTGCACCAAATGATAAAATATGAGCCCTGAGGCCCTCCTTTGGTTATACTCTGCCATTCCAACTTAAGTCTATAGTTAAGTTTTGAGCTCTTCTGTGGGAACAGCTGTGATCTGCAGTATATTTAACAAATCGATCATGATGCACTGAATGAAGTAGAAAGCTGATCAACACAGACTGATTATCAGTTAGGCTTAGGATGTACATTTTAAAAACAATTCCATGACCTGGTGTGGAATGTTTAACTTCTGCAATGCTTAACACAGAGTCACCAGTTCAATCATTGTCCTGGGCAAAGCTGGCATGGCTATCCTTTGAATTTCTGTCAGATCACTAAATATGTGGAAAAACAATACATCCTGTATCTTTTACCAAAACTTTCATGGACTTCCCACCCTTAATTGTGGACTTGGACTGTCTAAAGGAAACTAGTTCTGAAAATTATATACTGCTTTAATCAAACATTACACTTCCATACAAGCCAATTGAGGCTTCCTTGCTTCACATG
>VZTN01037971.1:12366-23007 GCA_013400515.1 Erpornis zantholeuca
TGCACTAATTTTAGACTCATTCATATATTATGTTTGTACAATGCCCATCACAACATCCTGCTGAGTTGTAGTTTTCATGCATTTGTACAATGTCAGTGTTTGTAAAAAAAACCTAGCATTCCAAACTGCATCTGGATGCCTGCCTACAAATGCCAGTCTTCAAAGCTGACAGAGTTCCCAAAGTATCCAGGTTTCTGGCACTCCTGGGTATGTACTGAAAGTGCCTTTAGTCACTCCCTTTCTTCCCCAGGACCTCCAGTATCTTTTAGACAGATCTCTCCCCCCATTCTTCAAGGACAGAAATGGAGTAAGGAAGGCTCCAAATGCTCCTTTCTGGGGATGGTGAGGGGAGATGGGGGATAAAAAAAGAAAGAAGCANAGAGGCACAGGAAGATAAAAAGCCATGTATTGCAGCAACACAGTGAAGAAACATTTCTCTGTATTTGTAAGTGGCTTGTGCAAGTTCACTTGGATTTAGTGAAGGGTCTTCTTGGGGTTTTTAGACCAAAAGATTTACTGAGAATAGAAGAGAAAGAAGGGAATAGTTTCAAAGTGTAAGAAGTGCTATCTGAAAGAAAACAAAAATCACTGCACACCTTATGGAAATAAAGGCATTGTTGTAGATGAACCTGTCATTCTATCTCTCTCCCTTTGAAACAATTATTTATGCCCATAATGTTTTAAGACAGTGATGTCTTAACATCTTAGCATCTGCCATATGCTTACTTATCTACATGAGCACCACTGTTGATCCTTTTGCCAGCTGCAGTTTAAGATGATTTAAAGAGAGAGAGAAGCAGCTGGACTTGATTGCTTATTCAGTCTTTGTAATAACACTTTCACTACTGATAAACATGTAGAGGAAGAATTGCATTTAAAATTGAACTTACATATAAGGTAAACTGCACAACAGATCTATACAGAGGTGTGTGCCCACATTTGTACTCAAAATAAAAAAAAAATAGATAAAGGAAGAAAAGTTCCCTGGTTTTAAATTGATTAAATATACTTACTATTTAAGCTGCACTGTACACAAACAGCAACATCAAGGGTTTTTGACTTGCTAGCTGTGTAAGACTGGTGTGAGACAGTGAACAGCTTGGCCTATGAGAGTTTAGGTTTTCAGAAGCATTTAAAAGTCAAAACTTAAGCAAGGACCGATGAGTTGTACTGGTGCAGTGAATAAATAAGTACAATAATAGCAACGTGTTTGCTCATCCCATCAACATAATTTTTGACTACTTCTGCTCAAGGATAGAGCTAAGGAATGCGAAAGCCCCAAATCAAAACACATAACTAAACGATAGAAATTTTCAGGCAAGGATCACAAAATACTTAGTCAATTATGCACACAGTCATTGGAATGTACTTCATTTAGATAATCAGACATGTAAAGAATGCATTGGATTGAACATTATTAGTGCTGATGGTAGTCTAACAGATATGGTGTACAACCAGAAGAACTTAAAGGTTCAAGAACTGCAATAATTCCAAGAGTATTTCAGTGCTAATGTGAGTATGGGGCAAGGAGGGTGTTGAAAGGAAGAATATACTGGGCTTGTTTGCAATGAAAAGGAAATGACAATACACAGGATACCCAAAAATATTATGCAGACTGGATTTTCTTTTTTGATAGAGAGGAAGCATGTGATTTCCACTAATGTCTGCAGAAACAGAAAAATAACCCCAAAGTGCAAAGGATCACATGAAGTAATGAAGTAGCTAGTATCAAGCACTGAGTGTACTGAATATGCTTTCAAAAGCAATATGTCATCAAAAAGACATTAAAATTATTGTGCTTCTTTATCTAGCAAAACTCCAAAATGGACAATCACCCTTTCCTCATCTCCCAAGTAGTTGACTCCCAGTGCTTCCCCTTGTGGTGATAAAAGCAGAAATTCTTTCTGAGCTCAATCCGTTGCTACTCAGTTCAGGGTGTAGCCTTGTGAATGCTGATGCTGGTAAAATAGCTGGTGCAGGAAAAGTTGCTGAATTGAAGAAGCAGGAAAGTTTCTGCCCTTTCAATGGCCATTAGCTTTTGCAAGACTAAAGACTAAGACCAGGTTTAAAGGCAGTTGTTTAAACAAAAGCTAGAAAAGGTGAATGAGCTATATAATGTGCTTTATAAAACATTAAGCACTGGGCTTTGAACGAAATCCTGCCATTTTCTGAAATCTACTCCTGTTTTTTCCCCTTTTCTTCTTGCAGAAAACATCCCACTGATCTGTTGCAGAGACAACAAATGCTTTGTCCTTTTTAGAGACTGAAACTGCTGGGTTAGTACTATAAAAGAAGGTGTCACATACACCTGGAAGACATTCTCAGACACCAGCTTCAAAACAGAAGAGGGGGTAGGACTAGCTGTAGAGCACTCCTTAAATTATAAGAAAAAAACATTAAACAATCCCTAATTTAAAAGCTGCTTCCCAATGGAGGCTGAAAAACACAGTTGTCTGGTCTGAAATAATAGACTAAAACCATTTTAAGGGATGTTAAATTCTGGTTCCTTTGTTGAACAGCAAAAAATGCTGATCAAGATGAGAGTGGGCACAGTATTTGAGTAGCAGAAAAAGAAGCAGCCCACACCATGTACAAGGTTTGTGTGATACAACCACAAACTCTTGTGGCCTGGTCTCTCTGCTCTGTCTAAGCTGAACTGGGTCCTAAAGTACTGATTTGCCATCATTCACCAGTTCTTAAATTCCATGTAATAAATCAGAATTTTATTTAGTTTTTGAAAATTGTAAAGATATCCTAAAAATGAAGTAGTTCTTGAAACATAAATTAATCTCAAATGGAAAAAAAATACATTCAAAATATTTAATAATTTATGGTGTGTTTTTCCCCTGACTAATGGTTCAACTACTAACTACTCAGTGATTCATATAAGAATATTTTTTTTAAATAAAAAGAAAATTTGTCCTAAAAATTAACTATATTTTAATTATAACAAAAAACAAAACAAACAAAAAAAAAAGACAAGGCAATTTGTAAGACCTTGGATAACCTACAGGAATTTACCAGCATGTACGTATTGGAAATACGAAATACATAATAAGGAAAGCTGATATAATATTTTAATATTGACTAGAGGACCTTTAGAACTGAGGTTTCTTAGGAGTCATCATGCAGAGAGATGGAGATCTCAGGTTTTTTCTGGAGTAGAAACACTTCATGAAATATCAATGCTTCTGGCAGAATAAGGAAACTGCTTTCTGTTCAGGCCTACTGAAGACTCTAACAATAAATAGATCTATGCTAGAAAAATATTGAAGGAAAAGAAGTGCCATAAAATATAAACACAACATTCCATGTGCAGAAGAAGAAAACAAATATTTTCTACTCAAATACAGCAACTCATCACATGATGTATGTCCCGAAGACAACCTAATGCTCTCTTAACAGTCAAAACTTAATATATGGAAATCAAAGTCAAAAACCATAAGTTTCGCAGAAAAAAAAAACCATCTGAAGAAATCACTTTCATTTTATTTACAATATTTTTATTGTAAATAAAGTATGATGTCATGGCAAAGACAATGGACCTCACATTACAGAGTCAACCAGCAGGAATGCCTAATTTACAGGGCTTACAAGAATAAAATGCAAACTATGAATGTGCAACAAAGTGCATGTAACCTGAAAAGACAAGTCGCTAGGATGGAAAAGATGCTCTATAAGAGTAAACCATTCCACACAAAAATAAATGTCCTGTATAAAGGAATTTCAAGAATTTGCATCCTTATAATGAAGGCAGAAGCCAATTGTCAATGGATGTCATGAATCCTGACATTATAAGGTTTTAGGTAAGACAATCAAACAAAAATGGGTTTCATCAAGCAATGTCTCATGATATTCCATAAGGTGATAACAAAGAAGTCAACTGTATCCTCATATGTTGTATGCAACCCAATGAACTGGAATCATCGCCAGCCTCCAGAACAGCAATTAGCCAACTGATGTGAGCAGAAGCACAGACCCTTACACATGAAGTGCAAGAGTAACCAAAGGCCTACGAGCCTTGCCAGTTGAGATCAGTAACACTATATCTGGACTAGACTTATTCAAATGTTCCCCAGGTTGGTGTTCCCCAAAGCTCAGTATTGGAGCCAGTGTTTATCATCATTATTGACAAAGGCCCCTGGATAAGGGGATCAAGTGCACCCTTGTAAGGCAAGTTTGCAGATGACAGAAAGTTGAGTCCAAGTGTTGATCTGCTGGAGGGTAGGAAGGCTCTACAGAGGGATCTGGACAGGCTGGATCAGTGGGCTGAGGACAATTGTACAAGTTTCATTAAGGTGAAGTGCTGGGTCCTGCCCTTGGGTCACAACAACCCTGTGAAGCATGATAGAGTTTGGGAAGAATGGCTGAAAAGCTGCTCAGTTGGAAAAGGACCTGGGGGTGCTGGTCAACAGCAGCTGAACATGAGCCAGCTGTGCCCAGGTGACCAAGAAGGCCACTGTCATCCTGGCCTGTAGCAGCAATGGCGTGGCCAGCAGGACTGGGGCTGTGACTGAACCCCTGTACTCTGTACTGGTGACGTCACACCTTGAGTCCCGTGTTCAGTTTTGGGGCCCTCATGACAAGAAAGACATTGAGATGCAGGACCCAGAGATGCCTCAGAAAAGGGGGGGTGGTGAAGGGTCTGGAGCACAAGCCCTGTGAGGAGAGGCTGAGGGAGCTGGGGGTGTTTAGCCTGGAGAAAAGCAGGTGAAAGGGGATGGGGAGGGGACTTATCATGCTCTACAACTGCCTGAAAGAACTTTGCAGCGAGTTTCACTCTCTTCTCCTAGGTTAAAAGTGATAGGACAAGAAGAAATGGCCTCAGCTTCCACTATGGGAGATTCAGATAGATATTTGGAGAAAAAAAAAAAAAAGGACTGAAAAGCATTAGAACAGACTCCCCATGGAAGTGGTGGAGTCACCATCCTAGAACGGTTCAAAAACTTTGTGGATATGGCACTTGAGGACATGATCTAATGTTGAACATGGTGGTGGTGCAGGGTTGATGGTTGAATTTGATGATCTTACAGGTCTTTTCCAATCTTAACAGTTCTATGATTCTATGAGAAGGGAAATGATAAAACTGTGTCATTCTTAAAACCAGTTTCTTGTCATAAAACTTGTCATCATGGGACATGAAGAAGGCACATGGGAGAAGCCTTGTCTTCTCTAGTTTCACTCAAGCAACAATCACAACTGAGGTGAATTCAATATTAATTATACTTTAATGCACCAAAAGGATAAGAATGTTTGGAAGTCCACTAAAATGTTATTTTCATCACACGTTCCTGTAAAATAACATATGGCAGACTTGTGAGAGAAAAATTTTTCACTAGTGGCTAGTGAAAGTTAATTTTTTTCAGTTGGTCATAAATTATTTGAAGATAAGTACACAAAAATAGATCAAACAAATTTGACAAAATAAGACTACATTTAATGAATCCCTGTCTAATCCAGATAGAGATTGAAAAATTAGCATTATTTGAGTGTGACCATAGCATAGTCTGTACAAGCACCTTCTCTGATCATCTCTCTAGGACTTGGAGCAGAATTCCATAGAATCTGAAATATTGCCAAATCCATCTGTGTCTGAAGATACCACATAAATGCATCAGACTAAAAACACCATTCTGAAAAAAGACAGTTTTATCTCCAGAACAATTTATTAATAACAAATGAAAGGAAAAAATACATCCACATGACTTTAACTTATGAAAATTCAGACAACTGAATAAGTAACAAAAATATTTGTACATACTTAGACAAAGGACCTCCAACAACAAAGAAAAATAATTCATCTCACAATAAGAAATTGAAGCTAAATCTATTTTGTAAAAATCTATTTTGCAGTTTGGGTGATGTTTCCTATTCTGCTTCTTAAAAACTGGCTATGATATATTATCATACGACTAAATTAAATTTGAATGTGCAGTGGACATTTGCTATAAGAATGTATGTAATGGTGTTTATAGAGATACCACATTTCATTTAGCACCACATTTCTCTTGCAGGCTTACTATGAAACCTTAATTTCAGTCTGATCCTTACACACTTCAGCTTCCTGAAGCACACATGATCATAACTAATTTGGAGAAAAATCCTTTAAAGTGTATGAATTGATGAATTCAAATATGTTTCAAACTTAGGCACTATCACGTTTCGGTTTGTTTGTTTTATTGTGTTGTTATCACTGTCTGCTTTTAAGAAATGCATTCTTGTTTCATACTTTTTACTAATTACTACAATTTGTGTTATGTACAAGGCCCAAAGAGAAGCAATCAATATATCAGGTCATGCAGTACATTATCTACTAAAAATGAACAAACAAACCAAATTATTATGGTGTTAGCCCTGAAACAGCCCAAGGACTTTATTTAAAATCACCATTCATTTTTCTACAACCTAATCCATTTTATGGGTTCATATCCTAGCACAACAGCAAGATGTTTGTGCCACAGGTAGAGGTATTCCAAAGTCTACGAAAGGATAGAAACAGAATTATAGCCCTAATTTCTCCTCATTTCTCTTTTGCCATCATATGGTTCCAGTCAAGAAAACTGCAAGGACTATAAATTACAGTAAAATGACATCCTACTATGAGAGTCAAAACCAGCCAAGACTGCAATGGAAAACAATGCAAGTTTTCTAATAAACTAGGTCTCTATGTTGTTTTTACAGGTACCTGAGTGAGATCAGGACTCAGGACTTCAAGGGCTTAAAGGGGCATATATTCAATAACACATATCTTGAGGTGATATAACCATTTCCTACCAAAAAGTCATTCTGAAGAGGGTGACAATGTGTTCTCTTAATTCTTTTTTCCTTTATCATGCAGCTGCTTGCAGCAATTACAAGATTAAGACAAAATTAGTGTTTAGGTTAAGGTCTTTATGCACAGATACTGAGTATGATACACAAGGCATATTGTTTTATTAATCTATGTATTTTGGTGCAATTGCTGCAAGGATTAAGAACAGGCAGATTCTTATTAGTAGTAGAGCTCTTGAATTATGATGAAAACTATAGTTTAATCAAGGTTTCATAATTATTTATCTAATTTTCATATTAAAAAACAATCTAAGGTAGCTGTATTAGAAAATTAATTTTTTTAGCTAGAGACTTATACCAATAAGTATTTTATTTATATCTTCATTCTGCATGGCCATGGAAAGAGTAACTTATATTTATCACCTTTCCCTATAACGTTAAAAAAATTTAATAACAACCTGAACAAAGGAAAAATATTTGTGCAAACCATGTATTCTGTCACAATAAAGCACAAGGTCTGGGCTAGAATATGCAGGTAATTAGGTAAACTTTCTTATCAATGAAATACAGGTCATTCAAAGCTGAGAAATATTAACTCACTCCAAATCAGATAGATAATGTGCCAAACAGTGTATTTAACTGAGACATAATTGTGGGTTCTTAGTGATTACATGAATGAGCTGAATCTTATTTTTTTGTGTTTCATCAGAAAAATCTACACAGTCCATCTAACACTGTATTGAAGTACTAAATCTACTCACTGTCTCACAACATGTAGAATTACATTTGAATCATTAATGCTACCTACTTTCCTCCCCTGAGCTCTCTCTCAGTCAACTAGTCAATCTCAAATTTATTGGCTCATAAGATGTGAAAGAATCACAAACTGAGAAGCTATTGCTATTGGTTCCCACTACTTTTCCTGAGTCCAAATCCAAAAACGGGTTTATAGCATATTGAGATGATTACGGATTTCGTAATCCAAAATTTGCAAATGGGAATAATGAAGAGCACATCATATTTAGTCATGATGAACGATCCAAACATCAAGTTATTTAAGAATTGAAGACTTTTTTTTAAATTTTGAATTGTATCAGAAGTGCAATAGTTTATCATACAACAGACCATATATTTACTAAGAAAGATAATATTTCTCTCCCTTTTCGTCCAAATGCAGAGTAAACCATCCTAATCCAATGCAATGAGTTTTTGTTTCCAGCTCATTGATAAAATATTTTAAGAAAAATTATATCCATTTCTATAATATTTAAATAATTCAAAGCCATTCCAAAGTCATATGATCTGACCTTCACAACACTGTAGATACCCATGTTCCTCTCAATTATTTTTGATTAAAATATTTCCAATCTTCACAAAACCTTCTGTCATGTGCTAAAGGGAAGAAAAAGCAGAGCTCAAAGCATCATTGATGCCCAAGGCTTGGTGAGTAATTGGTGAATATCTCACGTGTCATTCAGATGGATATAGCTGCATAACCTTAGCAGGGGATTAAACTTCCGTGCTTTGGAAGTGGGACTATCTGACTGGATCTTTTAGTTTTGGAAAAAATGCAGGTGTCACTACTACAGTATTTCAGAAAGGATCCTCCATGATGCTTCAGAGGAAGCGATTGTGAGTTGATACTTTGCTTCCAGTTAGGAAGTGCATCTTTCGGGGAGAGAAGAAGAAAGAGAAAGCAGTCTTTGGCCAATTGCTAGGAAAATGGAAGAAAGATAATTCTTCCAGAGAGTTTGAAAGCATCTTGGGTGATCTGAGTTTCTGCATCTCAGTACAGAGCTATTAGCAAGTGGGAGCCTTCTGAAGCCTTCTTGTTCCCCGCACAGTGTAAACACACCTTTGGTGGACATGGATTTTATTTCACATATCCATGCAAAACAGGACTGATACCTATACTGGTGGTTTCCTACACTGTATGCCTCCTTCAAAACGTACCCACAAGCATTCCAAAGTGCCACGAGGCACAGTATATAAGGAGATGTATAATGTGAATACATTCAACTCAGCTGGAGCTGAGTGACACTTCCACAGCATTGGCTTACTAATGCAGAGTAGCCTTAAAAGAAAGCTACTTCTGATGATGGATACGTTAACACCAGGAAATAAAAAATAAAGCCTGTACTTCAGACAATAATTGATGGGTATGATTCCCCAGTGACAATACTCAAGAAAAAATTTTTCAGCTTTTCAGAGAGGTATCACTCTTGTTTTCCTTTGAAAAAGGAACAGTGAGGTTGAAAGTGAAAAAAACAAATTGAAGTCCTAATTTCACTAAAGTAGAAACACTTTTCCTTGTATTTTCCATATTAATACCTTGATTAATACTTCAAACACAGTGCAGATCTTTGAGAAGAAAACAGTCTAATGGCTGCTTAGTGGTTTACCTTGAAAATTTGGTCATATCAGTGCACTCTGGAAGGGGGACTATTTAGCCATAAAAACATTTCTACTATATATTTTTCTTCAATGAAGACTAAGGGAAATAGAGCTCAGGTTTTAAAACAATTTTCCCAAATTATGCTTTAACTGAGTGTAAATGTACAATATGTACACACCTGTAGAAATTAAGGTTTTTAAATCACCCATCTACAGAGAATGGGGAAGATAGCAAGGAGCTAATGTATCATTCAGATTCCTAGACTACTTGCAGTTCTTTTTCCAAGAAAACACTCAGAATGATTCAAGTGAAACTAGAAAGTCTTCCACGGCTCCTCTTGGTGCTCTGTTGCTCCCTCCTCCAGATAAATAATAAATAAACCTGATCAGTTTTGCATCCCATGCACGGATTTGCCCAAGGCCTTGAGCTCTGAGTGCCCCACTCACCATGCAGATCATGAAGCTGACAGCGTAAGCTGATGTGTGGTAGTGAGCCCACCACAGCTTAGGGCTGGAACGAGACTATTCATATTGGGATGACTCTGGGGACAATCTGAACCAGAGCCTGAGGCCTCTGTCAGAGCTGCCTCCCAGAGCTTTGTGGCCTTTCAGTTTCTACCCATCTGTGGTTGTGTTCCACATCAACCACTGCCTCTGCTGTAGACAGCAGAAACATCCAAAGCGGACCTAAAACACTGCCAGACACTGCCAGATGCTTTTCCTCATCCTGCATAAAATTTTCCTACCACCCTTGCAGCCATGATTGAAGCAGCACGACCTCGTGGTTAACTGACAATACGAATCCTTGAGCTTCTCTCTGGGAAGGAGACAGATGGAGCCTGAAAACAAAATCCTGCCTCAGGATCCTCAGGGATGCTTCCTCCACCATAGCCATGGGTGGTGCCTTAGCCCTATTCACAAAAAATCAAAAGAAGTCCTGCCAGAGAAATGATAGATAGCCTCACTGTGCATCGCTGTGCAAAACAAGTAAATATTCAAATTGAAACGAAGTAGGTCACAGAAAACAAACAGCTTGACAGCATATAGCTGATAAAAATTGCTAGCTCAACTGCTAGCATGTGTAAAAGTCAGAGACACGGCAGCTCTTTGAACTTTGTGAAAGCTGCCAGTTGCTGCAAATCAGTTTCTTCAATCGTGAAGAAATCGGCCATCCAAACAAATTTGTGAGACACTCAGCTGCAAAGCCATTACTGCAAAAACAACTCCAGAACATAACTGCAATGTAATGTGTACTTAGAAACCACTCTGCTCCACATCTACAGAATATACAAAGTTTTCCACCTTTTCCCCTTGATGTATCTGCTGCCACCAAGCACTGAGAGTAACTTCAGAAGATTCTTCTGACAACTTCTGAATTCAAGAAGCTTCTATTATAACAGCCTTGCAGTTGTGGTGCTGTTCTGCACTACGTAAGTGTTTAAAAATATATCTTTGTCCACATTTTACAAGAGAACA
>VZTN01038003.1:0-19819 GCA_013400515.1 Erpornis zantholeuca
CTAATGAGGAGGGCAAATGCATATAGCATTTTTTGCATTAGATCAACAAATCAACCTGTAAGGATTCTTATGAATGATATCGGTAGTACAATGTATTAATAAAGTTTGAAAGTAACTTATTTTTAGAGTTTTGATAGCAGACTGGGAAGGTGTTGAAAGTCCCCTCACAAACCACTTTGTATTAGGCTTTTATAATTGCACAATTATAAAAAACCAGGAACCTTTGCCTGTTTCTGGGCATGTAGCCGTCAGGAATGAACTGCGGGAAGCCCTGCAGACCCTCAATTTATGATTGTCTGAGCACGGGTTCTTCACTGTGGAAACAGGCCAGCACAGAGTAGAGCTTCTGGTTCTGTTAAAGGGATTTGTGAGAAGGACTCTGAGCAGATCTCATCAATCCCACTGTGAGACTTTGCATAAGCAGTGGTGGGTGGAGTTTGGAGGTTTGTGACTTCACCCAGGCCAAGGCACCTGAGAAATAACAACCCTGAGCTGCAGCCTTTTCACTACTGACTCCTTCTCCCTTTCCAGGAGCAGCTGTCCAATGTCAACCTCTCCAAGTTCCGCAAGATCCAGCACGAGCTGGAGGAAGCCGAGGAGCGGGCTGACATTGCAGAGTCACAGGTCAACAAGCTCCGAGCCAAGAGCCGGGAGTTCCACAGGAGGATAGAAGAGGAAGAGTGAGAATGTCATGAGGCAGCAAAGTGACCCAAGGACTACACAAAATGTGCACCTCTCGGTCACTTTCCTTCTGCCTTGAGTCTTTGTACCCACCTCAGTGTCTAATGAATAAATACTGTAGATTCCTCTGCATACACACTATGACCAGTGCCTTCTTTGGGTTTTGTTTTCCTTTGGCAATTGCATCGCAGAAGAAGTTTCCTTACTTCTCCTGTCTGGGAGAAGCTGGTGTCAGCACTGGATTGAGGATCCTCAAATTTAGAGGCTGGCCTTTCCTCTGGAGACTCCTGAAAATCCAGCCTGTGCTCTCTCCTGTCTCCAGCAGCTCCTTGTCCAGCTCCTGCCTTCATGTCCTCTTAATGCTTCTCCCAGTGTCCTTTCAGCACAGCTTCTTTTCCATGGGAGAGGCAAGAGAGGGTGATCCTTTTTCTTTCCCTACTGTAATTTGTGATGCTGACCCTCACAAACCCTAAACAGCAGTCTCTGAGCGAGTCATCAGAAGCTGCAGTGCACTGCACTGTGCAGGAGGGACAGTTCCTTGACAGAGGCGATTTCAGTCACAAAGAGCACGGTTACAACACACCAACAGTTGTGCCATCATTGTGCCATCTCCCTCACCCTGGACTTCCTCAGCTGCTGTCAGTTTCTCTTGAGTGGGCAAAAAGCTGAGCCTGCCGGCCATGTGCTGGAAGGACTCTCAGGACTATCCCTTAGCACCTAGTTCTTACACACCACATGGCTCCAACACATCTCTTCACCACATTGACCCAAACCTCAGCCTCGTCACTCCTGAAGCTCTCACTGTCAGTCACCTCAGCTGAATGCAGGTTGCAGAAGTCCTTGAAACAGACCAGTGTGGTGTCAAAGAGAAACATATTAGCAGCAACTGGGGTGTGAAGTGCAGTAGGCACAGAAAGGAAATAAAAAGCAGACTAAGGAGCAGGGGCCAGTTTAAGCAGTGATGGGTAAAGCTTGTGTTAGTCCACAACCTTCTATCACTGTCAACTGTAGGAGAGCTGGTATTCAGAAGCAGAGGTTCATGTTCTGTGGAGCATTGAGCCCGACAGGATCACAATGTTTTCAAGGGAGATCTTGAGTTCCTTGGGGTGATGGGAAGTAAATAAAGATTGACACTGTCTGCTTGGTCTAAGCTTGCAGAAGTCACTGTCAGAGGCATTGCATCCATATAGATGCTCACACTGAAGGGAAATTGAAACCGACCACTCTGTCATTTGTTTGTTACACCCATGACAGCAATATCCAAAGGGCTCTCACCTTAGCTGGCTCCAAAGTGCAGCCTCACCAGCACACCAGCTCTTCCTAGGAAGTCCAGCCTGATTCCAGTATGATCAGCAAACATTGACAAGCAGAACCTGTTGATGTTTGCAGAGAGCAATAGGAGATGGTTCTTAAGGAGCAGACCTCAGCTTTTAATCACAGACCTTAAGAAAGCCACCCAACACCTTGCAAAGATACTGGAATAGTCCTCCTTTCCCATGACACTTTTCCCAAGGGCTCCTGAGCAGACTCTTAACCTTGTTCCTCCCTCCTCATCCCCTGCAGTCTTCCTCCTTGCCTCATAGTGTGCATTGGTCTGCCACTACAGCCAGGGCCTCTTAGCCCACCAAGCCTCTTTGCCTGCCCAAGCCGACCTAGGAGCTGACTGCTCCTCTTAGGAGCAATTATACCTGAGGACATCTCCAAAGCTTTGGGTGGTTCTGGGCAGAGTCTAGATGGCACATAAAATATGTGAGTATCCCTGTTAGCTGTAGTGGCTGATACAAAATTAACTTCAGAGACTCAGAGACAGGTGCACGCCCTCAGGCAGGACCTGCCCTGAGCACGGCTGGGCACTGCTGATGGCATTGAGGGTGGGCCCTGCACCCCCAGAAAACTCACAGCCCTCACCTCCTGCTCTCCAAGGCCTCACCAAATTGCCCCTCAGCCTTCACAAGAGCCATTGCTGGAGGAGGGGACAAGGCTGCAGGGAGCTTTAGAGGAGGCCCATAGCAGGAGGATCAGCCCACCACGTGTCTCCTTTCACCCTCAATGTCAAAAGCCCAAAATAGCCCTGCTCCCCTAAGACTCCTGTGCGGGGTCGTGCCTGTTTGTGGGGATGATTTGCTTCCACTAATAGTGCCTGAAGACATTCCTGGGAGGGTAGGCTGCCTTCTATGTCGCAGTGCGACGTGCTGCCGTGGAGGAGCGGGACACGTGTGCTGTGTCCCAAGACAGCAGCTGCTATTCTTACCCCAGAGAGACTTGCTGCAGCACAGCTCCATTGCCAGCAGAAAGGTTAAACATCAGAGTGGGGCATGAGTGTGCTCTCCCTGCTCAGAGCCTGAATCCAGAGTGTTCCCCTTTGGAGCCCGTGCAATGGGCCTGTGCCAGCCCAGCGCCATGGCCGTTCCCTGCTGGGATGTGCTGTCCCATGGGCAACACAGGAGCTGCCCAGGTGCTTCCAGCAGTCAGTCAGGGCTCCTTGGGGTGGATGAGGCATGCCCCCTCTCATTTTAACCAACAAATGGAAAAAAGCAGGCTGGGCTGCAGCTCTGAAAGTGCAGCATTTTACAGCTGCCATCCTGGAGTCCCTGTCTGGGTGAGGATGAAGGCAGAGGCAGGGCTTGCTCTGAGGCCCAGCAGCACTGCAGAGGCCATCCATGTCCCTTTGTTCAAGCTGTGCTTTCATAGCACTCACCTAGGGAAGGCTGTAGGGCTGTACAGCAGAGGTCCCTCAAGGGCCCCGGGAGTATTTCACAGCTGCAGTAGAAGCCCTGGCCAGGCTGGTGGCTCTGACACGGTTATGGAGACTCGGCCCTGCCTGCACCTTGACTGCCCAGGCCCCTGGAGAGCTCAGGAAAGCTGAGTCCCAGCCGGGTGCAGTCACTGTGGGCAATCAGGCAGAGGACAGCGAGCCCAGAGACATCAGCTGGGATGGTGGCTATGTCTTCCCCCTCAGGCTTTGGCTGCTGCTCTGACGGCACAGGTCCCATCAGCTTTCTCTTTAGCTTGGGCCTTGTCACCTGACACTGAAGGACAGACAAGTTCCTTCAGGGATCCCTGGCAGGAAGCCAACAGCATTATTGTCAGTGAGGGGAGCAGAGGGTGCCGGTCCCACAGCCCCATCAGGCTCCTGTCAGTCACAGGGAGCTCCCGGGGCAGCAGCTGATGGCACCCTCTGCTCCAGGCTCCCAGTGCCAGGGGATGGCAGCCTGGAGCCATCGAGGGCACCCTGCTCTGGGCCTGCTCCACTGCACACCAGCAGCGAGATCTCGCTTTCTATGGGTTAGCCTTTCTCAGTAGAGGGTCGCAGTAACATGCCCTTTGTTCAGAGAATGCTTTATGAGTTCAAATAGTGCTTGGAGAAATTTATCAGTTAAAATTCCACCATGTTAAGTAGTCGGACATTTCATTCTGCCCAGGGCCTACATAAATACAAATTACTGGAGGTAGGATAGTTCTGTAGAAGTGTCATTCTACGCTGATGCTCCTTCCTGAGCATCACTTTCAAAGACAGGAAGCTGGGCTACATGAACCTTTGATCTCACAAGGACAGCTTATTTTAGGTTATGATAGAGTTTCCCGTAGGGGTTAATACTATGCTCCTTCATTATTTCCTTTCCCTTCCCCTTCCTTCCTGCTGTTATAGTCTCTTCAGTTACCTTTTCCTACCCAGCTCTCTGCCAACCTGCCAACCCCACTCACCTGTTCTGTAATAAGAGCTCCTCAGCTGCTTTGGCAGAGAATAGAAAGGGCATCCTGAGCGTCATCCCCTTGGATGGGATCTCCTGCCCAGATCTCTTCTGCTGATGTGTCTGTGGAGACAGGAGGAGTGTGAATCGCAGCACACGAGTGGTGCATAATTGGAACTGCCCATCGTCTAATCCCAGATTATGGGGTTTATTTTCCTCTCATGTTCAGTTATTCAGTTTATTTGCCTCTCATGTTCATCTTAAGCTCATTCTGAGACTTCCAAGAATACCACTCTTGGTAACAAGACCTACTTGGAAACAAATTTATTATTAAAGTTCCTTCTAGGACAGATGTATTCACTTTCTTTGACATATAATGGATGTAAATCACAGCTGCATTAAGAGCTACAGAAATTCATTTCTGACAAGAGCAGAAGGGACAGCAAGGCCATCACAGCCCCTCCATGGCCAGCCCGTGACATTCATCTTATCTGCACAGGTGCTCAAACTGAGATACAGAAATTATTAGTCACATTCGCCATGGTAAAGAATGGGCAGCTTTTAAGAGTTACTAGTTATGGTCCTCAGTAGTTCTTCCTGGGAAGTTATTTATTGCTTCCAGGAATTGCCTCAGCCTATTCGTTCAGCCACATTTATCAGGTATGTTAGTTTAATGACAAATTTCCTAACCAAATCTCACACCAAATTACAGACTGAGCATGTTCTGCTCATAACACTGAGCATGTTCCAACATAACACTGAAAGTACGAACCTTAATGGAGCAACAATGAACAGATAAAGAATCTTTTAATACGGAAAATGTGCTCTTACCCTCTCCAGGGGCTCAGTGTCCAGTCATATCCGAGCAGAAGTACGGGGGTTAACAGTGCTGCTACAGAGCACTGCTCTGACATTTCTGCTTGCGCTCTGTGAACATTCCTGGAAACTCTAATTTTACACAGAGGGCAGCAGAAAACCTGCTGCAGCAGGGGCTGAGCATTCTCTGTCAGACTGTCCATGACAGGCAACAGATCAAACTGACCTCTCTAGGCAGGCCCTACCACAATGACAGCATCGCCAACAGCAGCACTTGGAAGCTGAAAAACCTGCAAGGATTTGAGATCCTTTTTTTTTTTGGTAGTGGGGGGAAATAATGAGCAAATCATTCAGATTCCTTCCTACACCATTGCTCTTTCAAGAAGAGTTGTAAGTATAGTTCTAATCTACATGATTTTTGTATCTACCACAGTCACTATCTTAGCCTCTGATATTTTGGGGTGATGGTGATGTGTTTTTTACCTCAAAAGTGCTATATGTTAATGCCCTGATTCTAGAATTCAAATATTGCCATTTATTTTGGAGGGATAGTATTCCACTATGTATGAATTACAGTCTGTCAAGAAAAAAATATTAGATCAGAAAGTGATCTTCCAGAAGCTAGGTCTCACATTGACATAAAAGTTTTTAGCAATGAACAAAATACTTTTTTTTTTTTTTTTCTTTTCTTATAGTACAAGGACACTAATACGAAACATACGGCTTTCTCCCGTGCCACTGTTACTTACTGCAAAATTTAAGGATCGAGACCAAGAGAACAAATTATTGGTGCTGCCCTGAAGGAGTGAGTTGGGGGAGGGTTAGTGAATTAATTTGTCCAGTACAACCATCAGCCTCGCTGCACTGTAGTTCTCTTGATCTTCCCATAAACCCTCTTAATGCCATGGCATTACGTTAGTCACCTGTCAGTCCTGTGATGTCCAAATGGATTCTTAAGTAGGAGCTTTCACTGTGTTTGGAAGGCTTCACAACTTCATCTGTGAGTTCCCCATGATTTTTGGACATCTGTATTTGAGGCCTGAGAAGGAAAAAAAAGTCTGCCATGAGACTACTAACCTGATGATAAGGGTCTGAAATCGGCTTCTTTACAGGAAGAACGCCTATACTGAGAAATGACAGAGGAATAGTTTCAGGGATGAACTTGTGATAAATATGATCCCAGATGGCACCTCAGGCTGCAGCAAACACATGATGACTGCATGAAGGATCCAGTGGAAAGCTGGGGAGATAAGAAAAATAATTAGCACTCTAGACTTTGTAAGATTGGAGTTCATTGCATTCAAGAAGCTGCCAGTTAACACACACTTTGCAGCAGCTGTGAAAGAGATGAGACTGCTCAGGAGAGATGTGCTTTATAAACACAAATCATATTGAATTTTGGGGGCTATTTTAATCCTTCATAGGATTCTACATTACACGCATTGTCATAGATCAATTGTCAAACAGCTTTATTTTTAGCTATGACCACATCTGTATTTGAACCAAGGAAGTCAACACTGCCTTTCTTTCCCACCCTAATTAGTGATTTCTACAAGCACTAGTTAGGGTGCGAAAGAAAGTGGGCAGTGAGTACTAGAACCCAAAATAACATCTGCCCATACTGTATGGAGTTGTTGTAGTCTCCTATGGGTGTTACATGAGTTGCGTGAGCAGTCTGGTAGCCCCCTCTTATCTGAGTTGGTATTTCTGTCCTGAAAGGACAGCTGCTGTGAAATTAGGAGACACTTGGTGAAGGGCCTGAAGCAGGAAACTTGAGCAACCTGAATTCCCTGAACAGCATAAGCATGGAGAAATTTTAACACGGGACTTCAGTGCTGGACATGGCAAGAACTAGAAGGAATTCAGCTTCACAGTTTTCATCTCTCCTGAGTGCAGTCTGTTCATTATCAGTCTGCTGTTCAAGCGAAAAAGGAAAACAAGGCTATGGTCAATATATGTTCCTCAGAACTGAATGACCCATCTTTCTCAAAGGATTTGTCAAGAGACCTGAACACACATAGAAATTTGTCTGGAGGTCCCTATTCCTATATGAAGAATAATTTTTGGAGGTTGCATTAATAATCAGATGTTTAATGCTCTCCACATTACTGTATTGTACTAGACAGGAATTCAAAATTTCCACACCAGTCCTCTGGTAATGGGCAGCTTTTCTTCCGAATCCTAATCAGAAAATATGAAAAGAAAATATGAATATTGGCTAGTATAAAAAGATTAGCCTTTCGAGATATTCCACCGTCCCCATAACTCATTTAGTGAGCCCAGGGGTGATCTCTGGGTTTGGCTTCCAATCTGAGGCCCAAAATGTGCCAGAGCACTCTTGGAAGGTGCTCCTACATCACAGGAAATCATCTGATGCTGCATATTGCACTGGATCACAGGCATTGTTTTTCTAACCACTTCACTGTGATATTCCTTGAGGTACTTCAATTATTGAAATGCAAATGACCAGGAGGAAAATGTCTTTAGATCTAGAGGATCTGGAGAAGTCTAAATGATTAGTGTAGATTAAGTGTGCATGTGGCACTTGGGGACAAGGTTTAGGGGTGGACTTGGCAGTCCTGGGATGACAGTTGGACTGGTCTTTTCCAGCCTTAACAACTTTGTTTTTCTATGACACTGTGATTTACAACCTTTCCTAAAACTGGACCAGTTAGTGTCCTGGACTACCAGCAAATCTCTTTATCTCACACCATTAGCATTACACACCCTGCTACTTGTAATGCCCTGGTACAGAAGGTGCTGTGTTGTTAGGTGTTTCTGGGACTGTGAATGTGAAAAGACACTTATTTTGATGGCATGGCACTGCAAGGATGAGGTTTTATCAGAATGACTAGCAGCTGGAATTGTATGCCAAGGTTTGTATGATTGGCACAAGGATCGCATGCTGGTTTGTGAGGAATTGGAGGTAGGGAGGGGATATGGGAACCCCCTGAACTTCAGAATTGACAGAGGGAACTTGTTGTTTATGCAGACAATAAAAGGTGCAAGTATGCATCAATTTCAAGTAAAAAATGTAAGACTGTCAAAAGTGAGAAAGCAAAGTTTCTTGGGAAATCACTTTTAAAATTAAATACACACAAACACATATATTATCTAAGCATGCACATGCAATATATTTTATACATATAATATATATTTTATATACATTATATATATAAATTTATATATTTTTATATATATTATATATATTCATATTTTGATATGATAGTGTATCCCCCCTTCTTCCTCAGGTCTGCTCTGCAACCTCAGGAATTCCCATAAAGCCTTGACGTTTGTGCAATGAGTGTCCCTTGACTCTACCCTGAGCCATTGCATGGCTAACCTGGGAGCAGCAGTGCCTGTGTCAGGAACTCCTGTTGCCTCGCCAAGGTGAAGAATGGGAGAGGGAATAATCAGTCACTTGCTGAAAGCCTTGGAGCTTTCCCTACCTAAATCACAGCCAAGTAGAATGGTACATTTGTTGCTGGAGTTTTGGTAACTCCATTGTTACTTGAATTTTGGAAACATCAGTAATTACTGACCTTTATTGTGGCATAAAAAAAAATTTGTGGATGACTAAAACCAAGCATCTTGCAACCATATGAACAGCAAGCCTTAGTGAGGCACTTTGAGCTCTCCTGGACTGCAGAAGGCTGCAACCAGCATCTCCCTCCGAGTGTGGTGCCTCTCAAAACTCATGAACTCTCAAGTTTGTGAAAAATGGAGGACTGATTTTAAAAAAATTCACCAAAAGCTGATGACGGGTTCCAAAGCAATATCCTTCACTCCCTGCGGTTCAGCTCTTGCCCACTGAGAAATTCCAAGACATTTGAAGTGAATATTTTACTGAACTAAGAGGGAATTTTTAAAACGTGTAACCCTTGAACATTTATATACACACATTTGTGTCTGTGTGTGTGCATTTGTGAATTCATTTAAGCACTCTAAAGCAAGTATAGTTTTAATGTTGCCATCTGGGATCTATAATTAAGTCACTGTTGCAATTATAGTAAATCCTTTTGAATCACTTTATGAATGTCATATTAGTCAATGATTAAGTCCTGCTAAAATCCTTTAAACACAAACGATTGACCAGGTCTGGTATTATGATTGGATCCACTTGCACCTAGACCCCATCAGGAGTTTAGAAACCAAGGGGCCCTCTGTGAACCTCGTAACTCAACAAAAGGATCTTTCTTACGCTTTTTACCCTTATCCTTTGCATCCCCAGCTGTTGTGCAAATCATTCTAAAGGAATTCTTAGTCAGTCTCTCTTGATCTTTGTAGCAAATTATAGAGCAGACCTTGCCATCAAACTTTGTTGTGGTTTTGCAAATTTATATTGAACCCTCTTTCACTAATGCCTTTGATGGTGATACTTTAAGCAACCTTAACAACTCCTTTGCAACATTTGATTCCTCAAAAGTCAGCTCAGGAATTTATTCAAGAGCTCCATATCAAAGTAAAGTCTCCCATTACTTGGGGTCAGGCTCCCAACTCCCTGTGTTTCAAATCATTTCAGCTATTGAGAGCATCCTATACAAAAAAATCAGCTGTAATAGATTTTTACTTCCTGCTTTTTAGAAAACACCACTGAGAAGTGGCTCCTAACATTACTTGCTAGTTTTTGACATATTTTCCCTTTTCTCTCAATGCATATGTTCCTAAAGCATCATAGGCGTTGTCATCACCATTACATGACTGAAAAGTTGTGATATAAACATACCAAGGAAACTACCATGGGTCAAGGAGCAAATCACTGAGAAAGGCAGCAATAGAACCATGCAAGTTCTCTAAGTGCCTCGAGTAGTCTAGATTCTCTCCTTAACACTCTTGACAAATTATTTATAGATGTATTCACGTAGTCAGTAAGATATAAAAATGTTCTAATTATATCATTCAAATCCAGTGACAATTATGCCCTTAGTTTGACAGACAATGCTTGGCCAAAAAAGGTTTGCCAGAAATGTTTTGACCGAAGAAAGGGGGACCATCTGCAGCATCGGCAGATGAGACACTATAAAATCTCCCAGAGGCAAGTCTAGCCTGTCTCTGCAGAAGGCTTCCAGGTAAGTGCATGCGTTTCGTGAGCTTGAAGAAAGAGGGCAATGTCCTTGCAATATCCTGTTCCATTCCTTTTGTCTCTAACAACCATTTCCATGAGGGAGTGCCCATGTGAACAAAAATTTTCAGTGTAATTTTGATGCATGTCTGTATTTTCAATCTACAAAATTCTATGGAATTCTGTTCAGAAATTAGAACCAACTGCCATTCCTATTTTACAGGGTTGGCCATATTCCAGGATACAAGCTGTTCTCCAAAGGTAATAGACTGAATAATGCATTCCTAATCTATTTTCTAGGACAGGACTTTTAAAGAGCTGCAGGAATTCTCTTCATAAATCCTCTTATACTTCAGCTGAATTTGCTTAGGCTAGATAGTTGAAAATAGATAGGATCTAAAAAAATAAAGTAATTTTTTATTTTCAATACAAAAGGTAATACTTTCAGCAAAAAAGTACTTTCTTGAACACTCAATTGATCACAATTAAGGATGAGAACGTAGAGTGATTTTTCATGACTGTAGATTCTTCCATGTGCAAAACTCAAATCTGGTTAGAATTCAAGGTGAGTTACCAAATTGTATTCAATATTCAGAAGATGTTCTATTTACTGTTACAAGATGTTGTAGAAGTCTAAGTCTTACTATTGGGTCAGACTAGGGTACTTTTAACTTCAAATCAAAATTGACTTAATTGGTTTGTTTTTAAGAGCTTATCTTGGAGACTAACTAGGAATTTATTAGCTAAAGAGCAAGGAGCTTTGTCATTGGTATAGATTGTATTATTCTTCTTGATGACCTGTAACTTTTTTTTCTCCACAAGACACATCTGCTGACGAGCTTTCATTAGAGTGAAGACATGGCCTCTGGAGATGCTGAGATGGCTGTTTTTGGGGAGGCAGCTCCCTACCTCCGAAAATCGGAAAAGGAGAGAATTGCTGCCCAGAACAAACCTTTTGATGCCAAGTCATCTGTTTTTGTGGCTCATCCCAAAGAATCTTTTGTGAAAGGGACGATCCAGAGCAGGGAAGCAGGGAAAGTCACTGTCAAGACTGAAGGGGGAGAGGTGAGTCAAAAGCAAGGCTGAAGGACAACATTTGATCCCCACTCTGAGCTTTTAGGTGATACATGTGGATCTGTTGTTTCCTTGGCAGACCCTGACCGTGAAGGAAGACCAAGTCTTCTCCATGAACCCTCCCAAGTACGATAAAATCGAGGACATGGCCATGATGACCCACCTCCACGAACCCGCTGTGCTGTACAACCTCAAAGAGCGTTACGCAGCCTGGATGATCTACGTAAGTGGCAGCAGCAGCTTCCTCTGGGCAGCGGCAGGAGCTGCTGGGCCAGGCTCAGGGGAAGCCAACGTGCTGTGTCCCTTCCTCGCAGACCTACTCGGGTCTCTTCTGCGTCACCGTCAACCCCTACAAGTGGCTGCCTGTGTACAACCCGGAGGTGGTGTTGGCCTACCGAGGCAAGAAGCGCCAGGAGGCTCCTCCACACATCTTCTCCATCTCTGACAACGCCTATCAGTCCATGCTGACTGGTGAGTGCTTGATTTCCTTTGAGCTGCTCTTGAAATCATCTGTCTGTAATGGGAAATGTAGGGTATTCTCTGGAAATATGTTGCCACAGTTTAAAAAAATGATGTGTGTGAAATCAGTGGTAGATTAATGCACTTAAGTCTAATGGTCTGTGTGAGCTGAGTGACTCTGTTCCCATCAGAATCACTGAAGACCTGGACATAACCTAGAGGGTGTAAATTCACTAGAAAGAAACCACTTATTTTATGGTGTAGACTTTATGCCTGCAATGGAATCTTACAGATATGGATAGATTAATGTATCTTAATCAGTAAATCAGTCCAGACAGAGAGTTCAGGGTAAAGTTAAATGACACATACCATATAAATTATGTGCATAATGTCTACTTGAATTTTCAAGCATCAGTGCTAACAAATGAAACAGAGATCTCTACCTTAAACAGGTACATAAGCCTCACTTGAGGCACTTATTATGCAAATGGATTCATTATGTAGATGATGGCCACATGATCTAAATTATATACAGTCTTTAATGATCTTTGGAACGCTTACACCAGTCTGTAGCTGCAGCTATAAATCAATTGCATAGTAATTGTATAGTAAAAAGTAAATTTCATAAAACAATATCAAGGAAAAAATAAAGCTTTTAGTATTTAAATTGAGTGACTTCAAAAATTTTCTTTCTGCTTTTTCCTCTTCATTTCACCTGTTATTTTCTCTTCCTTATATATGCATTGAAATAAAAAGTGTGCAGGATTTTAGAACTTCTTCTCCTGTTCTTTTCTTAGATACTGGGAAATGCATTCAGAATAGAAAAATAAAAAAATAATGTTGTCGATATATAATCTCAAGAATGCATAATTTCTGTATATATAGGGATTAAAAAATAGTTGAAAAAGGGTGAAAGAGGTTGATCAGATGTTACTGCAATTAATGATGCCTCCAGGTTTCCATAAGATTATTCAAAAAACTTTCAGAAGAATTTAAAAACAAAAAAATTACTACCTCAGTATTTTCATTACCTGTACTTGCCTATTAAGAGAGAAATAAGTATCTTGGTGAAAAGACAATGTCAGGAAAGGCATAAGCCTACTGAAGTTTCTTTGAAGTGATTACTTTATGGAACCAGTTGCTAATAGCTGAAGTACTGCTGGGAGCATCAAAAGAACCCCCTAGAATTCCCTGGGCACTTTTTGCTATTTCCTGTTCCTGGATCCTCTGGAAGCTTCAGTTCTTAATTTTCTCCTAGTTCTCGAGTTCTTTGTTATTCATAAGCAGTAGGAAAATGTTTCTTATCTCTGTCTTTTCACAGATCGGGAGAACCAGTCCATCCTGATCACGTACGTACAGCCCCTGCGCGGGTCCCTGCGGGGCTGCCTGGTGCCAGGGCACCTCCTGCCTGACCAAGCACCCTCTGCTTCTCTCTTGGCTTTGACAGCGGAGAATCCGGTGCCGGGAAGACTGTGAACACAAAGCGTGTCATCCAGTACTTTGCAACAATTGCAGCCAGTGGGGACAAGAAGAAGGAGGAGCAGACATCAGGCAAAATGCAGGTGAGTCAGGAAGAACAGACAGAATGCTTGGCCTGTCATTGTCCTGTCAGCCAAACACAGTCACTGAATAATTATCTGCCTGCAGGGAACGCTTGAGGATCAAATCATCAGCGCCAATCCACTGCTGGAGGCCTTTGGAAATGCCAAGACTGTGAGGAACGACAACTCCTCACGCTTTGTGAGTTGTTACTTGGGTCAACCATCAACACCAATTTGAATATTCTTGCTGTCTGGATTGGTAAAGGAGGTCCCAATTGACTTTCTTGTGGCTTTCAGGGTAAATTCATCAGAATCCACTTTGGTGCCACAGGCAAACTGGCTTCTGCTGACATTGAAACATGTAAGACATCCTTCTGCCTGATCCCTCTTCCCTCCAGCCTTCCTCACTTCTTGTGCTTGACTCTATCCTACCATCCTTGCCAGATCTGCTGGAGAAGTCCAGAGTCACTTTCCAGCTCAAGGCGGAAAGGAGCTACCACATCTTTTATCAGATCATGTCCAATAAGAAGCCAGAGCTAATTGGTAGGAAAGATCACTAACTTTTTTTGAGGGAAGATCACTGGGCAATAGTTCATTGTGTTATCTAGAAACTAAAGTGAGCTTGTTTTTCTCCTTCTGTTGCTTTCAGACATGCTTCTCATTACCACCAACCCTTATGATTTCCACTATGTGAGTCAAGGTGAGATCACTGTCCCCAGCATTGATGATCAGGAGGAGCTCATGGCTACAGATGTGAGTAACTTTACCAAATGATCATCTGGTGTATTTGAGCCCTGGTATATATCCATTTACGTTTCTGCTGCCAGAGTGCCATTGACATCCTGGGCTTCAGTGCTGATGAGAAAACAGCCATCTACAAGCTGACAGGGGCTGTCATGCACTATGGGAACCTGAAGTTCAAGCAGAAGCAGCGTGAGGAGCAGGCAGAGCCAGATGGTGCTGAAGGTATCAGCAGAGTCATCAAACTTTCCAAAAGAGATAGTCTTTATTACACGAGGACTTAGGCAGATTTCAGGCTTTAAATGTGTAAACTTAGAATAAGAGTAGTTGTTCCATGACCAGATGACAGTTGAGGCATTTATCTCATTTAATGGTACCTGTACTTTTCCTTTGTGACTACTTCATAGATAAGAGCTCCAGTGTACACTGACAGGAAGCCAGGAGACTTGCATGTCAATTGCTGTAACATTCCTAACCTGAGTTGAAATACACCTTGCACCCTCTGCTGTAGTATGGAGCAGTGAAATGGTTCAGCCCTAACAGGACAGAAGGCTGTGCTCCTCTTCACCCTCACCTATTGGGGGGAGCTCTGATGTGAGAGGTGTCCTTCATTAGTCTCTGTCACAGCAGGAAGGACAGTCCGTATCTCCATCTTTTCTGAGTGATAAATCCTCCTGCTATATGACTAGAAAGTAAATGTGATGTTTCATACTGACACCTGAAAAAGGATAAAGGCAGTGAGCTCTCTTGAAGAATGTTTTCAGAAACTGATGCTCAGAGTTACAGATTCTGAGTCCTGAACACAAGAGAGAAATTAGCTTTGTGGCTTTGATAGATACTGTTGTGCAATCCTATGGAGAACACTTTTGGGACAGTCTGTCAAGCACTGAATTTTAGGAATTTTTTAGTATATACTTTTCTGTCTTTTCTGGCATTTAGTTGCTGACAAGGCTGCCTACCTGATGGGTCTGAACTCAGCAGACCTGCTCAAGGCCCTCTGCTACCCCCGAGTCAAGGTGGGGAATGAATATGTGACCAAGGGCCAAACTGTGCAGCAGGTAGGAAAAAAATGGTAACGCAGAGCATGCTGTGGTGGTTCCCATTGATTCTCCTCTGCTGTGTATAGTAACCTCCAAAGCTTTCTCTATGATTTAGGTGAACAATTCAGTGGGTGCCCTGGCAAAGGCTGTCTATGAGAAGATGTTCCTGTGGATGGTTGTTCGCATCAACCAGCAGCTGGACACGAAGCAGCCCAGGCAGTACTTCATTGGTGTCCTGGACATTGCTGGCTTTGAGATCTTTGATGTAAGGAGCACAGTTTTCTTAGCATTTTTGTAGAACAATAATTGAGAGTTTTGAGACATGTTTAATAGAAGTATCTCCCTACACTTATTCCTAGGGCTTTTGGAATCATGCTTATAATCCTGAAAAAATAACAGAATAGAAAACTAATCATCTATTTGCTCTAAATTAGAAACTTCTCTTTTCTAAGTACAAAGCCTATCCTAGAGAGATAGCAAAGGAAAACTACACAGGAAGAGGACTTGAAGTATAAGCCATGGTAAATTAGGATTGCACAAGAAAACACCTTGGTATTATCACTGATCTGTGAAAGCCTTCTATGTCTTTTTATGTCTGGCAGTACAACAGCTTTGAGCAGCTGTGCATCAACTTCACCAATGAGAAACTGCAACAGTTCTTCAATCACCACATGTTCGTGCTGGAGCAGGAGGAGTACAAGAAGGAGGGAATTGAATGGACATTCATTGACTTTGGCATGGACCTGGCTGCCTGCATTGAGCTCATTGAGAAGGTATCCTTCCTGTTCAAGACTATTATACATAAGGTTTTCCATACTTGCCAAGAGAAACAAGAAGCATGTGAGAATATTTTGGTTTCTCCAAATATATACCCTGTGAAAGTGGCAACAGGGTAGAATTGTTTTTGGAGATCATGTTCAGATATCAGGACTTTTTGGTGAGAGAATTTGTCGCTGGATTACACAATGAGGTGAAAAACGTGATTATGTTCTCTAATTACTTATCAGTAAACAGGTTTTATGAAGAGGACAGTATTTTACAATGTCATATCTACAATAATTTCATCAGCAAAGGCATTTCCATAATTTTGAATGCAAGAGCAACACTGAAAAAAGTTGAGCTTTAGTTGATTTTCTCTGACTTAAATTCAGTATGGGAACAGCTTCTTTTTCTGACTCCAGCAACCTTCCAACCAAGAGATGTGTCCTTTCTAATCTTTTTCTCCCTCTTGTCTGTGATAATCTCTCCCAGCCCATGGGCATCTTCTCCATCCTGGAAGAGGAGTGCATGTTTCCAAAGGCAACTGACACCTCTTTCAAGAACAAGCTCTATGACCAGCACCTGGGCAAGTCCAACAACTTCCAGAAGCCCAAGCCTGCCAAAGGCAAGGCTGAGGCTCACTTCTCCCTGGTGCACTATGCTGGCACAGTGGACTACAACATCTCTGGCTGGCTGGAGAAGAACAAGGACCCTCTGAATGAAACTGTCATTGGGCTGTACCAGAAATCATCTGTGAAGACCTTGGCTTTACTATTTGCCAACTATGGTGGAGCAGATGCAGGTCAGTTTTGCAGAAACTGTATTTTCAATGTGGGACAGTTGTCATAGAATTAAAGCCATAAAGACTAAACAATTGGAAATTGTTTCATGTTAAGTTTAAAACTTTTTGTTTTCCTCAATTCAATTCACAGAGGCTGGTGGTAGCAAGAAGGGAGGCAAGAAGAAGGGTTCTTCCTTCCAGACTGTCTCAGCTCTTTTCCGAGTACAGTACTGCATCTGTTATTTCTGAAATTTGATGAAAGGGGGTCAGCTAATATTAAATTTGAAAGAGCTATTTTAAATTACAGTAAAGGGGGTACATTTCTTTAGAAATTTCAGATCAGGTGTTCAAGGGTAAATTTTAACATTGCAAATATGTCCAAAATGAGCATTCATGGAAATCAAATAGTTTGTGGTAGTTTTCTTTCCTATTTTTTTTTTATTAGCAGATATCATTCAGATCTTCATATTTTTATATCTTTGGGTCAGACTAGAATGGTAATATTCTGCATTTCTGTTGAGGAGTTGAAAATAATTTCCAAAGAGATGAATATCTCATTGGAATAAATCCCCATTTTTTAAAACTTAAGTAGACTGACTTCTGAAGGCAGAATGTGAAAAATAGAAGTAATTTACTCTTTGTGAATGTCTGAAATTATATATTAGTTTTCACAGAACCAATAGCAGCATTGTATGATTTCAGTCTAAAAATGGTGCTCAATATCTTAAAAAAAAAGAAATTTTTGTGTTTTGTGGCTTTATCTAAGTGCTCCAAAACCCAGATTGAGGAGTTGTAAAATCATTACCTAGGCTTGGTGCATCAAACACTGGATACAGGAAATTCACACTGCTAACTGGTTCCTCTAGGAGAATCTCAACAAGCTGATGACCAATCTGCGCAGCACTCACCCCCATTTTGTGCGCTGTATCATCCCCAATGAGACTAAAACACCTGGTAAGATGCTCAAGCAGAAAGATCCTTGCTCTGATACATCCATTCCCTTCTGCACTGCAATCTGTGCCATTCCTTTGTGCTCTGCATTGCCAGGTGCCATGGAGCATGAACTGGTGCTGCATCAGCTGCGCTGCAACGGCGTGCTGGAAGGGATCAGGATTTGCAGGAAGGGATTCCCCAGCAGAGTCCTCTATGCTGACTTCAAACAGAGGTGACAGCTCTGTGCTTGTCAGCATCATTGAAAGCAATGCTGGTTCATCCATGGCTCCATTAAGGCTGTGCTCTCATTTCCAAAAGAGCTGGTGGGGTTTAGTGGCTACCGTGTGCTGCTTGGAAAAAAAAGCCTTATCTTCCTCTAATTCCACAGGTACAAGGTGCTTAATGCCAGTGCCATCCCCGAGGGACAGTTCATCGATAGCAAGAAGGCTTCTGAGAAGCTCCTTGGGTCAATCGATGTGGATCACACCCAGTACAAATTTGGACACACCAAGGTACAAACCCCTCCATTCACTGCATCCCTGGGCTTTGCTCTACCTGACAGTGATGTGCTGCAACATTCCCTCTCTCAAGGTGTTCTTCAAAGCTGGGCTGCTGGGACTCCTGGAGGAGATGAGGGATGAGAAGCTGGCACAGCTCATCACTCGCACCCAGGCCAGGTGCAGGGGTTACCTGATGAGGGTGGAGTACCAGAGAATGGTGGAGCGGAGGTACAAATTCCTCTTCTTCAGTTAAAGTCATTCTGCTTGGGGGAAAATGTTGACAACTTGTCAGACTTGATAATATTCATGGTACTTTGTAATTATGCCTCAGGGAGTCCATCTTCTGTATCCAGTACAACATTCGTGCATTCATGAATGTCAAACACTGGCCATGGATGAAGCTCTTCTTCAAGATCAAGCCCTTGCTGAAGAGTGCAGAGTCTGAGAAGGAGATGGCCAACATGAAACAAGAGTTTGAGAAAACCAAGGAAGAGCTTGCAAAGTCAGAAGCAAAGCGGAAGGAGCTGGAGGAGAAAATGGTGAAACTGGTGCAGGAGAAAAATGACCTGCAGCTCCAAGTGCAGGCAGTGAGTTTATCAGCTTTAGTTTATCACTCAGAAAATGAGTCTACACATTCAGACTGTTCTTTATAAACAGAAGATCAGGCTATAGAAAAACAAAAGTCATAAATTTGGGAAATTATCAGTCATATGTATGTGAGGGTGAGGCAAGGTGAGTAAAAAAATTCTGGCAGTGATGTGGTGAGCACTCTGACAGCCAGCGTAAAGAAACAGGGAGTTTCACATGGGAGTCAGAGCTCTTGCCTTCAGAGGAAGGAGGCAGATGTAGATCCTCGACAGCATGTAGAACAATGAATTAATTTTGCAGCATAAATGCAAATCACACTTGAAAATGGTACTTGTGAATGCAGCTGCAGGAAAATCCTTCCTCTCCTTGCTTGGTAACTAGTGGTTAAGATCTTTCTGTTGCTGAAGTTGAAGGTCAGGTTCAGCCGCTACTCAGTGATAAAAGAGGCAGACCAGAGAAACTTCAAAACATTAGAAGCCACAAAATTCTGTCTCCCCATCAGGAAGCAGATAGCTTGGCTGATGCTGAGGAAAGGTGTGACCAGCTCATCAAAAACAAAATCCAGCTGGAAGCCAAAATTAAGGAGCTGACTGAAAGGTGTGAGGATGAAGAGGAAATTAATGCTGATCTGACAGCCAAGAAGAGGAAACTGGAGGATGAATGTTCAGAGCTGAAGAAAGATATTGATGACCTTGAGCTAACACTGGCCAAGGTGGAGAAGGAAAAACATGCCACCGAAAACAAGGTATGAGGCAGAACCTGTCACTCACATTCTGGAAAAGAACTGTCTTGTTATAAAATTTTAAGCACCATTTTCTATCTGTGCTTCCTTCCTTCTTCTCAAAGGTGAAAAACCTGACTGAGGAGATGGCAGCCTTGGATGAGACCATTGTGAAGCTGACAAAAGAGAAGAAAGCCCTCCAAGAGGCTCATCAGCAGACCCTGGATGACCTGCAGGCAGAAGAAGACAAAGTCAATACACTGACCAAAGCCAAGACCAAGCTGGAACAGCAAGTGGATGATGTAAGCACAGAGATCTAGAGCAGGAACAGGACAGGTATGGAGTCTGACCTGGCTGGCAGAGCACTGATGGTCTTGTTGTGTTTAGCTGGAAGGGTCCCTGGAGCAAGAGAAGAAACTGCGCATGGACCT
>VZTN01038011.1:3711-15248 GCA_013400515.1 Erpornis zantholeuca
TAAAATATTTAATATTTAAAAATATCAAAAAATAAAGTAAATTAAAATAAAATTATAATAGAAGCAAAAATACAATCACCAAATAAAACTACCAAACTATGATTTCAAACCTCTTCCTTCCTCTCTCCACCCTTTGTCTGCCTCCCCCCCTCTACAGGTGGATGGTGCCTTTGTATCCCTTCCCTTCACCCATCCCCACTTCTCCGTGTTCTACCGCGGCGTCCACGGCTTTGTCACCACCGACTTCGGTGTCACTGTCACCTTTGACTGGTACAGCTACGCCCGCGTTATCCTCCCCACCACCTACTCTGGTGCCGTCTGCGGCCTCTGTGGCAATGCCAATGGTGATCCCGATGATGACTTTGTCACCCCTGGAGGCCAGCGCGCCTCCGGTGAGACCCAGCTGGGCGACAGCTGGAAGGTGGGGGATGTCCCCGGGTGCTCAGCTGGTTGTGGCGCAGAGTGCCCAGTGTGTGATGCAGTGCAGGTGCAGCCCTACCGCGGGGACACGTACTGTGGGGTGATCGCCCGAGCCGGGGGACCCTTCCGGGAGTGTCACCGTGTCATCAATCCGGAGCCGTTCCTGCAGGACTGTGCCTTTGATGCCTGCCACTACAAGGGACACCGTGACACTGTGTGTCAGGGTGTCTCTGCCTATGTCACCGCATGCCAGAGTCACGGAGTGGATGTGGAGATGTGGAGGACAGCAGACTTTTGTGGTGAGTGTGGGTGGGATGGGGGCAAATGGGACACTTCCTTCCTTCCTTCCTTCCTTCCTTCCTTCCTTCCTTCCTTCCCTCCTCCCTTCCTCTTTGTTCCCTCTTTTCCTCTTTGTTCCCACCCTCCCTCTCTCATCCTTCCCTTCCTTCCTCTCTCCCTCCTTCCTTCCTTCTTTCTTGGAGGGACTCACCTTCCCTTCAGATAGTCCCCTCACTCCCTATTTACTTTTTTTTTTCCCCAGCTCTTTCCTGCCCCCCTCACTCCCACTATGAGCTCTGTGGGAGCCCCTGCCAGCCCACCTGCCACACCCCCTCCGTCCCCTCTTCCTGTCCCGCATCTCCTTGCTCCGAGGGCTGTTTCTGCGACACTGGTTACGTCCTCAGTGGCTCCGACTGTGTCCCCCACTCCGAGTGTGGCTGTGAGTATCTTGGTCACTACTATCAGAAGGACACTGAGTTTTACCCCTCATGCCGGGAACGCTGCCGCTGTGGCACCAACGGCACAGTGACCTGCCAGGAGGCATTCTGTGGTGCCCATGAGGAGTGCCGGGTGGAAGATGGGGTGTTGGGATGTCACCCCACCGGTTATGGCCGGTTGGTTGTGTCGGGAGACCCCCACTATGTCACCTTTGATGGACGCACCTTCAACATCCCGGGATCCTGCACCTACGTCCTGGCACGGGTGTGCGAGCCGGCACGACGACTGGTCAACTTCACGGTGTTGGTGGAGCATGAGGCAGGCAGTCACGGTGGCCCAGTGCTGATGAAGAGGGTGGTGGTATCCATCCATGGATACACCGTCACCATGGAGCGGGGACGGAGCTGGGAGGTGACGGTAAGTCTGGAGATCCCCACAGTGGTGTGGTGATGACGAAGAGGATGGTGGTGTCCATCTGTGGGTGCAGTGTCAACTGTGGGGGGGATCCAGTGATTCCCATGGTGGAGCATGATTATAAGCAGGGTGGGTGTTTCCCTCCACAGCTACACTGTCATCACGGAGTGGGTCTGGTGACTCTATACTTTGTGTCACGTGTGTCACCCTGTCCCTATTCCAGGTGGACTCGGCGCGCTACACCCTCCCACTGGTGACAGAGGACAAGAACCTCCGCATCGGCCAAGAGGGGAATAACATCATCCTCCACACTGCTGCAGGAGTCCGCATTCTCTACAACACAGCTACCTTCCTCCTCATCACTGTCCCTGACGTCTACCGTGGCCGGCTGTGCGGCTTGGGTGGTGACTATGACGGAGACCCCAGTGACGACTTCCGGCTGCCCAGCGGGGCACTGGCGGGATCCACCCAGGAATTTGTCACCTCCTGGAAGGTTCCAGAGAAGGACAGAGCATGCAGTGATGGCTGTGATGGTGGCGTGTGCAGCAGGTGTGATGTGGCCAGTGAGGCGACGTACGGCAGGAACAGCTCCTGCGGCATCATCCGTGACGCGGAAGGGCCATTCCGGGGGTGCCACCCCCGTGTCAGCCCTGTGGAGTATTTCACCCACTGTGTCCATGACGTCTGTGCCGCCGGTGGGGACCACGCCGCCTTGTGCCACGCACTGCAGGCGTACGCCACTGCTTGCCAGGCTGCCGGTGCTACGGTCGAAGCATGGAGGACAAAGGACTTTTGCCGTAAGTCAGGAAGAATTTCAACACTCCAGGTCCTCTTTTCCTCAAAAGCCGTATCTTCTCCTAGAAAAAAACCTAAAATTTTGGGGAAAAAAACCAAAACCCTCAAGTTTGGTAAAACTAGTTTTTGAAAGAATTCCTCCCAGTTGGGGAAGATTTTCCTCATGTTAGAAAATGTTCCCTCAAATTTTGAAAAAGTTCCCCTGAGTATCAAAAAAATCTTCACGTTTTGCAAAAATTCCTTCAAATTTTAGAAAAAGTTCTCCAACATTAAAAAAAACTTTTAAAAGTAAAAGAATTTCAAATTTCAAAAGTCTTCAATTTTTGAAAGTATTCACTCAAATTTTAGAGAAATTCCTTTCCATTTTGAAAAAAACATCCTCCCATTATTCAAAAATTCCTTTAAAATTTGGAAGTTCTCCCTCAACTTTGATTAAAACCTTTCAATTGTGAAAAAGGCCTCAAAATCGGAAAAAAATTGCTCACCATTTTGAAAAATAATCTAACTTTGAAGAATTCCTTCTAAGTTTGAACTTCTTTCCTCTAAATTTGAAAAACATCCTTCAGTTCGGAAGAAATATTTTGCAGAAAGACTTCTAATTTTGCTAAAATCCTTCCAATCTTGGAAAAAACCTAAAAATTCATGAAGAAAAAGCCCCAAAATTTTTGGAGAAACCACCCAATTTTGGTAAAATGAATAACATATTACTGAAAACACTGCAAAATAGAGGAATAATGCCAATTAGGAATTATGCCCTCAAATTTAAAAGAACACAACCCAATTTTGAGAAGAAAAATAACCCCAGTTTTTATGAAAATGCCCAAACTAGATAAAAACCTTCCATTTTAAAAAGCAATCCCTCAAAAAAAAAAAAAAAAAAAAAATCTGATAATCTTTAAATTTTGACCAAAACCCCACACAATTTTGGAATTGTCCCAGCAATGGTGTTTTCTCCCTTTTTCCCCAGCACTGTCCTGCCCCCCAAACAGCCACTATGAGCTCTGCACCCGCACCTGTGACCTCACCTGTGCTGCTCTGGTGGGCCCTGCCCCCTGCACCTGGGGGTGCTTTGAGGGGTGCCAGTGTGACGAGGGCTTTGTCTTCGATGGGGACACCTGCGTGTCACCTGAGCGCTGTGGCTGCCTCCACGGGGGACGCTACCTCAAGGTCAGGTGACAGGGCAGGTGACACCCAAGTCTGGGGACTGGTGGGGTTGTTTCCCTGGGAATCCACTTGGGGGTTGGGCTGCTCCATCTAGAAAGTCCCAGAGGGTTTGGGGGAAAAAAAGGGCAATTAACAGCAAGAAAGGACAATCAGCAGGGAAAAAATAAGGGCAATTAGTGAGGGAGTAGCCAGGAAAAATGAATTAATAATTAATGAGATAAAAGAAACAATTAATGGTGAAAAAGGACAATAACAGGAACAATTTGTGATTAGCAGGGAAAAAGTTACCATGAACTTTTTTGGTTGAGTTGTCCAAAGTTCCCCAAATCCACCTGAATTTCTCACTCTCTTGGATTTTCCCCCTTGGAAGTTGGAAACTTCCCCCAGAATTTGGGAGATGGGGCTTAACCTGTGAGATTTCCTTTTCCAGGCAGGTGAGATTGTCACCTTCAACAACTGCTCCAAGGAATGCCACTGTCACCCATCACGGGGACTGGTGTGCCGGGACACGCAGTGTCCCCAGGACCAGGTGTGCATCACCCGTGATGGGGCACAGGTGTGTGCCAGGAGGGAAGGCCACTGCCGGCTCATGCCTGGAGCCACCTTGACCACCTTTGATGGCGTCGCTGGGCCCCTGTTGGCCAGTGGCACCTACAAGGTGTCAGCTCTCTGCGATGAGGAGGCACTGGATTGGTTCAAGGTGGTGATGGAGGTCAGCGACTGTCGTGACATCAATGTCCCCGCGGCCACTGCTGCCATCATCTTCGTCCGCGAGGGCGTTGTCAGCGTCAACGGCAACATGGAGGTGTGGGTGAGTGGGGCAGGTGAGGGGGTTTTATGTAGCTTGGGTCAATCTAGAGAGATTTTGCCTGGTAGTGAGCTACTTTATCTGATGTGGAGCGATTTTGCTCCATGACGAGCCATTTTTGCAAAAAAAGGGTGATTTTGACTGTAGCCAAGCTAGAGGCCTTTGCTCAAGAACAAACTAGTTTTTTTATCCTGTCTCATAATTTTCTGTAATTTTCCCAGGTCAATGGCCTCTTCACCCAGCCCCCCACCACCATCTCTGACTCCGTCTCTGTGACCTCGTCCCCTGGGAACGTCACCATCACCCACCGCTCTGGGATGTCTGTCACCATCACCCGGGATGGGGAGGCAACCATCACCGTGGCCTCAGGCCTGGCCTCTCGTCTCTGTGCCCCCTGTGGTAATTTCAACGGAAACCCCAGAGATGACCTGAAGCTTCCGGATGGCCGTGATGCCCGCAGCGTTGGCGAAGTGGTGGACATGTGGAAATCCCGGGACTTTGCTGGGTGGTGAGTGATTCCTGATTTACTTACCCCCAGATCCAAGAAAATTATTTTTTCCCACCCGGAAATTTGGCAATACTAATGGTGGGGGAGGGGCTGGTCAGATCCTGGAAGGAATTTTCCAGTTTCTTTGGTTTCATCCGCAGCGACTGAGGCAGGATCCTGTGGGAACGATCCGGGTAAGCAACTGCTTTGTCAAAAAATGAGCCATCTTTCATTATAAGGGGCCTTCTATTTCCCAATAATGAGACATTTTTCCCAACAATGGGCCATTTTGCATAGTAAATACCATTTTTACCCAAAATTGGCCATTTTCCCCAGAATCAGGCCATTATGCATAATGCTGACCCACTACTGCATAAAAATGACCCATTATTTGCATATTAACAATCCATTTTGCCTAATACTTCCACATTTTTGCCCAAAACTCATCCATTTCTACCCAAAATGATGCATTTCCCTTTCTTACAGCCACATCTCCCACCAGACCCGTCAAGAAGTTGATGCTCCTGTCTATCCCGTCCTATAGCTGGATCGACCTCAAACTCCCCCAAATTTTGGAAAATTCTGGATTTTGCCTGAAATCCATGAAATTTTCCAGGATTTTTCCCAAATGGATTAACTCTGTGTGGACCCTAATGCCTTGATGTCCCATCTACTCCCTGGAATCCAAAAATGTCAAAAAGACCCAAATCCCAGTGTTTTTTCCCATATAAAAATGATATTGCCTAAGGCTGGTTTTGATACAGCTGTCAATAAACGCTTCTAAAGGCTTTTTTGGGGTGTAAATTTGAGGTTTATTTGCTAATTTGTAAAACTGAGGTGTCATCATCCCAAAGGGTAGGGATATTTTACCCCTAAATGTGGGTCAACTTGACCCCAAGTGTGGGGCACTGGGACTCCTCTGTGGGGCATTGCAGCCCCAGAGTATGTGGCCTTCTGACCCCAAAGTCCAGGACACTGTGACCACTAAATGTGTAGCACCATGACCCCCAAGTGTGGCACATCACAACCCCAAGCATGGGGCGTTTTGACTGCAAATTTTGGGGCCATGTGATCTAAAAGTGTGTAGCACTGTGACCCCAAAGTGTGGTGTGTTTGACCCCAAAGTGTAGTGCCATGTGATTCCAAAAGGTTGGGCACTACGACGCCAAGTGTGGGGTACCTTGACACCTAAGCATGGGGTGATATGATCCCCAAGGGTGGGGTGTTTTTACCCCAAAACGTGGAGCATTGTGACCCCAAAATATGGGGTGTTTGACCCCAAAGTGTGGCACACTGTGACCCCCAAATGTGAGGTGTCTTGACAGCAAAGTGTGGGACAATGTGACCCAAGAGTGTGTGGCGCTGTGACCCCAAAGTGCAGGGCATTCTGACCCAAAATATGTGGCGTTTTGTCCCCAAAGTGTGAGGCACTGTAGCCTTTAAGTTTGTGGCATTGTGACCTCCAAGTGAAGGACATTGCAACCGCAGAGAGTGGGTCAAGATGACTCTCAAGTGTAGGGCATTTTTACCCCAAAGTGTGGGATGATGTGACAACAAATGTGGGGTGCTGTTACCTGTAAATGTGGGGTACTGTGACCCCTGCCATGGGGGGCATTTTAACCCCAAAGTGTAGGATATCATGACCCCTAAGTACGGTGCATTGGTGCATGGCCACCAATTTTGGCACATTTTGACCCCAAACTGGGAGGCAGTATGACCCCAAAGTTTGGGACAATGAGACCCAAAAGCATGGGGCGATGTGACCCCTGATTTTGAGATGCTGTAACCCCAAAGTTGAGGGCATTGTGACCCCAGTGTTTGGGGCACTATGCCCCACACTGAGCCCCTCCCTCCCCAGTCTCCCCCATCCATGCTGAATCACCCCTCACTCCCTCCCCACCTCTTTTTCCCTGTTTCTGGCATGTTCCCACCTGGATTCTTGACCACCCGGACTGTGGGGACTCCCAACTCCTTCTCCTTTACCTCCATGGGAGCAGGATATCCAACGTCGTCCACCCTGCCTTGGGAAGTCCCCAAATCTCCGAGTTCTCGCCTTAAAAATAACAAATACTAAAACCTTGGCAGTGGGATCCAAAATTCCCAGAAATACGGGAGGACCTGGCGGAATTCGCAGATATTTTCGCAACAACTTGGGTCTAGCAAAAAACCCTTGGAATTCTTCTGAAATAAAAGCTGCAAAAATAAGCATAAAGGGTTTTAACCATTTTTTTGCCATTTCCCCCCTCAAAATCTAGCATTTTGTGAGTCGTGGAGGCATTTTTTGAGTGAAAACTGGGAACAGTTAGTGTGCAGGTAATTCTCAAGGAAGGGGTCATGAGACTGGGGCTTGTTTGGGGGAGTGGAGTGCCCCAAGGTGGTGGGAGGGGTTAGAGGTATTTTGGTGTGACCCAGAGTGGAAGGAAGGTCTTGGGGATGGGAGGGGTTGGAAAAGGGGTTTGGGAATGGGGAGCTGGTGTACTCCAGGTGCGGTGGAGAGGTTTTGGGGTCCCCCAAGGTGGGGAAGGAGGTTAAGGTGAGGGGCCAGCATCTCTGCCAGGCACTGGAAGGCCTGAGAGCACTGGGAGACAAAACTCAACTGGCACATTTCAAATATTATGTTACTCAAATATTATGTTACTCAAATATTCCCATATTCAATCAATATTCAACCATTATTATCACAGTTGGGGTTTTTGTTTGATTTTTGTGTGACACAAAAACTTTAAAATGGTTTTTTAATTGTTTTCTGAGTCAAGAGGGTCACATTTTGCAGTGAGAGTTCTTGTCTCATTCATCATGATCTCAACATGTGCAAGGATTTTTTTTTTAAAATATGCTAGTGGTCTGATTTTTTTTTTTGTCTTAATTTTTTTCAGCTATTGAAGGATTTTCAGTCATCTATTTATGGTGATTTCTGACCCCTGGAACACCTTGAGTGTGCAGGATGTCTTGGAAGCCTTTTTAGGTTGCCATGTTGTAAGAGCTCAATTGCAATAAATCAAAGGTTGATCAATATTCTGTCTTTTCCCTGGAGACAAATGCTTTTGTCTTTTCTTTGTGTTTTAATAGAGAAAAACTCCACTGACCCACAGGGGTTGACATTAACTCTTAAATCATCCTTATTTGATAATTTATTCTGTTCCAAGTATTTTTGTAACACAGTCACAAAAGACTCCCAGGTCTTCTGGAGAATAAAAGTTGTTGCTTTAAAAGCCTTAAGAGAATAAACTAAAATCCTTATTTAAAAATTAAAAAAAAAAAGAAGAAGATTCCCTTAAAATAAGACCAGCCAGAGTGTGCACATTCCATGTGGTGTTTTGCCACCTGTTCACGCCAAATACCCCGCAGCAGTTTTTCAGGCAGAAAAGCTCTCTAACTCAAAAGTACAGCCAGTTGTTTCTACATCAAAGACAAAATGCAGTTAGTTCCTGCCTCGAAATCAGCAGTCTGTGGAAATTACTCCTATTAAAACAAAAAAACAAGTCTCCCTTTGTTTTGTTGTTTTTCTTTTCTTTTGCCTGCAAGCGCCAACATTTTAATCCTTTTTTGAAGATCATGCACTAGCTTTGGCTGGGAGGCCACAATTTAATTTACTGCTTAGTTGCAGCCCAATCATTCAAACTTTCAGTAAATTAAAAATGCTACCTTAAGCTTCCACTGAAAACCTTGTGGGAAAGTGGAAGTGGAGCTTTGATAATAAAGCACAGAAATATCAAGCAAAAGGTGTCTATCTCACATTTTTTCACAGAGGACCTACAGTGTGATCAACCTTTTTTGTCTACCTACTTGTCATACAAACTTAATTAAGGAAAATAATTATGATAGGTTGTTGCAACCTCTTATGTAGTTGTTGTAGTATCACCTTCTCCCCCTGTATTTGTCAGCAGATATATCCATAGATCCATCAGCCAGGGAGCAGTGGTGACAGCGACGGCAGCATGCAGGAGGTGGCACATAGAATCACAGAGTCATGGAATGGTTTGTGTTGAAAGGGACCCTAAAGCCCATCCAGTGCCACACCTGCCATGGCCTGGGACACCTTCCACTATCCCAGGTTGTTCCAAGCCCCATCCAGCCTGTCCTTGGACACTTCCAGGGATGGGAAGTGTCCCACACATTCTACCCTCATTTTTGGACTCCTAATGAGCCACAGGCCTGTGTTTTCCTTTGGGATCCAGGAGCCTTGGCTGAGGTCTCAATTTTTCAATGATCTTTTGTATTTGATGGTTCCACACACCCTCCCTGTGCCAGGGGAGCACAGAGTTCCAGCAGAATCAGGGTACCTCCAATTTGTACCCCTGTGCCATGTCACAAGGCAAGTGCTCTACTTTCAGGGTATTTCCACAGGCAAAACCAGTGAAGATTACTTCTGAACCACAGAGAATTGTTTTCCCCTCAGTGGAGAACTTTCTACTTAAACTAAGTGGTGGCTAAGGAGGTGACTTCCCTTTCAGAACTGAAAGGGCCCAGGAGTAAACCTAGCTCCTGTCTCAGAGCCTGGGTCACCTTTGCAGTTATTTTCTGCCTACAAATTCCACAATAAAAATACCAAAGGTATTTTCATTCTGCAAAATAAACCTGCATGTTTAGATATGTCTTTGTAAATTCCTGTCTGTGAAAGTGGATGCAATTTAGAAGATTACATAATATTTTTCATAATATTGATTCAGCTCTGGGAAAGAGGAGCAGGTGTAAAGGTGTAACTGAGCTGGAACAAGACAAGGGGAGACCACGGGAAAAGGAGGAAATTACGATACTGCCCTATACATCACTGTGATTTGGCACTGCTAAGCCTCAGCCCCTCAGAACTGAGATAATATCCTGATAGTGGTGCCTTGCCCAGTCCTGATACTGGAAATAACTACAAGAATTGGGAGCAGTCTTTGATGCCAGCTGAGCCAGAAACAGGAGAAGCTTTTACTCAAACGAAATTGTGATGAAACTGTGCTGTGCGAGTAAACTGTATTCACTTGCCAAAAACACCTGCTTTCCACAACTGCATTCTTCCTGCTATCTGCCAGCAAACCTTCTGCTTCTGCCTCGGCCTCCAGCCCAGGCATGGCAGAGAGCTGTCATGGCAGAGAGTGAGGCCGAGGTTGTAATCCTATTCTGTTTCACAAAGTCTCACATAATTTTGGGCAGCACTTTCAAGATCTTTGTTGAAGTTGCTCAATTATGTCCTAGGAAAGCTAGGAATTATAAATCCAGCACTGATGCAGTCAGTGCAGAAAAAAATTCAGTGACTGCCTCACTGGTAAGCAGGAGTGGAGCTGGCTGTGCAAGGAGGGAACTATGCCTCTTAATAAAAAAACTAAAAACACAAAAATGTCCTTTTCCACTGCTGAATTGTGGAGGATGGAAACAAAGCATAGAATACAGCAAAGGAAAGGTGTGGAGAACTGCTGGAACACAGGTGCAAAGCACCAGGAGAGTTTGTGCCAGGCCCCAGATGAGCTTCAGCTTCTCAGGCCTTAGTTGCAGTGGAGAAAGGAGGGGCAAGAGGGGTGGGAATATCTCTCAAACCAAGTCACTCTTTTAGCTTGGCTTTCACTGCAGGGAAGATGACCCCTGAAGCTTCTAAGTCAATGTTCTGTCATGGAAACCCCTCTCAGTATATTTTATGCAGAACAGGGCCTTGCAACTCTGCTGTCACCAAGGGCACAGGGACCCCCTCTGGGTCCGGTTTAAATGCCCAACTCCTAAAGGTTGTCTGTTGTGTTTCGGCTGCAGCAAGTAGGTGTTTAGAGATATCACAGGCTGTATCCCTCTGGAAGGGCCTGGTGTCTGTGAAAAAGCTAATAATCATCGATAATTTGTAACTGTCTTCCTTTGCCTCGCACAGTAGCATCTCTTCTGCACTTCCCCTTTTCCTCAGAAGGCAGGAGTTATGAATCACCAAGGGAAGAAAACAATAAAAACTTCTTTTCCTACCAATTGATTCTGAATCTCCCTTGGAGTAATTTTGGCAGTCCTGCATCCCTAGCAACTCATATAGGACTTGATTCAGTCACGAATCCGAAACCTATGTAAATAAACCTTCAATTTGGGAGCATTGGATCTTGCAGCAATAACATCATCTCCCAGAGTATGGCTAAATAAATGTGTATAGATACTTTTTATTTGCTTGTTTACAATTATTTCTCAGAGCACTGAACTATTCCTTACCCATTTGTCTGGAGTCAAAGGGAAGTGGGAGGAGGAATTGTGTTTCTGTGCCAGTCTACATGTTTTACTGCTTCTTCGAGATAAAGGAAACAAGGATCTGTCTGTCTGTGTGATGCAGAGGGTGATTCACACACCTATTAAAACAGCCACACAAAAGCCATACACAGCTGTAAAGCCAATATAATTAAAACTGGATATCATTAAGACAATTGGCTGATGACAGACACTACAGCCCTGTACAGTTATTCTCAAAAGAGAATATAGACAGGTAGAAGGTACCTTTTCAGCAGAGCAAACCTGCTCAGTAGATTTAATTAAAACCCACAGAGATTATTATATTATACTAATAAGAATACTTTTGCAGAAGCTTTCAAGTAACAGACTTTGTCTGGTCTTTGTTATGGTCTCTCAGCCACTTTTCTCTGCCCAAGTAGCACTATGACTGTGATGGAGATGTAATATGAAATAACTGAGCTTATGGACATACAAGATTTCCTTCATGTCTGAAAAGGATTAAGAAAGGTCTTAATATGACTGGGAAATCTATAAAAAATGGAAAAAAAAAAA
>VZTN01038011.1:28351-44312 GCA_013400515.1 Erpornis zantholeuca
TGTTCTCGGAAAGAGAACACTGCAATCTCTCCCTTGGCATTTTCATGGCTAATAGGGCTTGATCTAATCTGCCAAAATTATTAGAGCTTTTCTGAGGAAGTAAAAAGAAACACTGATCTAGGTAGAATGCCTGCAAATATCTGTGGAAGAAATGCAGCATGGCTAGTAGGATGGAATTGCTATGAGAACACATCGCATTTTGGGTGAAAAACACAGGCTTTGTTCTTAATGAGAACCTAATCAGGTAGCTAATAAAACTGGCTTCAGTTATGCATAAATGATATTCAGATATGCATAAATGAAACAAGTGCTCTGACATGGCATGGAGACAGCCACGATGTTAAATCTGCAGGCACAGCATTTCACACTGCTGTGAGCAACCCTCAAAAACACCTCCTGAAGGAAAGGAGAGTTGTCACAGCCTGAAAACTGGGGCCAGCCAGGCTGGAGAAACAGCCCATTAATTAATGAAGATGCTTTAAAATTCTTCATCAAAACAAACATCCTCAGAAACCGTGGAAACTCTTGTTACTAATTACTACACATTCACCTTTTGTCTCAAGCCTCATATATGCCTCATTCTCCCTCCTGCTCTCATTGTCAATTTACTTTGGCTTCCTGTTCTTCCTCTTTTTTTGTAATTCACAAAGGGCTTAAGCAAATACATATTGCCATCATATTTTTACATGGTTTGAGTTAGCATATAAATTATTTTGAACATATAATATAAAATTTAAAAGAAAATTAATCATTGGGGGTACACCTTCAGCCTCACTGCTAGTTGGGCCTGGAGACAGGGAGTTGTAGCATCCTCACATCTGTCAAATACTGCAGTCAACAGTTCTAACATAAACATATTTTTAGTTCCATGTTTGTGAGATAATGAAATTAATCCTCGAGTCCACATTTTTACAGCAAGAGACTGATAAAAGAGAGAGCTTCACTTCACTGATTTCCTAGAGGAAACTTCCCCTGAGCTGACCAGAACTCTAAAGCATCCAGGATGAGAGGAAGCTGTGTCTGCCTTATCCTTCTGCTTGAGTCTGAGAACTGAAATGGATGCTGAAGATTCTCCCAAAAGGGGATCTCTTGCAAAAGGCTCTAGAAATTGGGATGGGAAAAAAAAGTGAATTCATAAAATAACTTATTCCTCCAAATAGCCTCCAAAATCCTGTCAGACTTGAAACAAGAAAACTGTTTTCAAGTAGGAAAAAGAAAAGTCAGTGATCATGAGGGGAGGGATAGAAGAGAAACTTCTGCACTGGGAGGATATTTGTGTTTTTGCCAAAAGTGTAATGTGTCAGACTTGCTCAGATAAATGGAGACTTCTCTCACAGCAGAACACTCATCTGTGGAGGAGAACCAGCTGGGAGGAATTAGGTCTGACCACAGGCTGTGTGTTCTTTATCAGCCATGAGCACAGATCTAACAGGTGGTGAGCAAGGGAAAAGGATTACCAGTTCTGGTAACTACTGAAAAAAACCCTCCTCCTGATTTCTCGGGAAAGCCCATTTCTCAACAGCACAAACAAAAATTACACTGGCAGCCAGTTCACTCTTCCCCACTCACAGCTGGGCTGTCTCTCCTCTGTACATGGCTGTTGCCAGGCTTTGGATCTTGAAGGGAGTGGAATAAAAAATCTTGAATATATTTCTGTTGTCACAAAGGAAAATGTTTTGCTCTTCTCACGCCTGCTTTCTCCGTTCACATGTCCTTACACATGGAAGACTCCACCATGTCCACATAACAAGTTTTCTGGAGAATCACTGTGAAATTTCTGGTAGGCCCAGCAAAATTTTGACACACCTTGGTGCCTTATGAGAAGCCTGAGCCCATTTCCCTAGAGCAAACAGAATTTTCCTTTGCCTGAGAAGGCAGTGGGTGAGGAAGAGCACAGAGGAGAGAAAAGGGGGTCTCCTTCTGTACAGAGACAGGATTTTAAACAGGGGCATTCACAGCCAGTGTGGTCAAAGCTGTCAGTTTCTCCAAGTACTTTTATTGTTTTCTTGGGAGTCTTTTCAACATCTTATTTTAAAAAAAGTCAACTTAATCTTGGCTTAATAGGTCAGCATTTATCTTTTTACTGCAATTCACTTTCTCTGAGGCTGTAAGAATTAATCTGTGGGGTTGTAAATGTAATCCAAAGTGTTCTCACACTGAAATGCTGAGGTGGCTTGGTTTATTTCAGCTGTCATTAAAGTCTACTGAAAGAGACCCGCATTGGAGAGATCCTAAACTCACAAGCTGGTTTATTTGCCAGGCTTCCTGAGGAGTATTCTGCCCAATCCCAACTACACAGTACTTGGCAGCTCCTATTTCTGTCCAGGCTGACAAACAAGATATGAAATGGTGGGAGTAATACAATATTGCTCTGATTATCAATCAATTAAAAATAAACCTATTAATTATAGACTTGAAAAGTATTAATTTATTTTAAAAATACTTGTTTTCCTCTTATCATAAGGTAACATAACTATATTTCCTGTAATGGAGAACTTATTTAAATTTAGGGAACGTGGGAAATGTTATATTTGACAGAGTACTTTTTATAATGGAGATCATAATTTTTCTTTCTAAAAAAAATAAACACATGTTTATTACTTTGCTCCTTCATGTCCCTAGAGCTAGGTCCAATTGCTAGTATCTACATAAAATGGTTTATGCTCTGCCCCTCGAAAAATTATTAATTATCTCAAAACTGAATATAAATTTGCCACAATGCTGTCCCTAAAAATTCTGGGCTTTCAATAGGATCGCTCCACTCAGGTGAAGGGAAAAAAGTAATAAATGAGAGAAGTCAAGTCAGAGAAACCTATATCTCAATTATTCTGCTTTGGATTGCTGTTTAATTGAGGGAGCAAATAAAACAAAAATTGTTTTAAAAAACATTTATTTTGCATATAAAGCAGATTCACGAAAAAGCATCACTGTATTTGGAGCAGAATTGACTAAGAACCACAGGATTTCACATGAAAAAGAGTTGTGATAGAGCCATCCCTCCTCTAGTAGACCAAGGTGAGCACCACACCTGCAGGGAGCACAGGTTCATGGGCATGTTCTTGCTGACGCTTTTTACTCCTCTCCCCATTACTAAGACATACCTGAATTAAATGTTTCTGGTTTGGTTTCCCCTTCATGTATTTTCTGTCTGTTTTAGCTCCCCCTTCCAACCCCTGCAAATAACAGCTCCACCAATGCAGCTGCTTCCAGAAATCCCAAAGCTTTTTTAAGGAGATCTGGGTCTATCCTGGGTCTTGCTGAAAGTCTCTTGTGGAACACCAAGAAAAACAGAAAAGAAAAAAAAAAAAGACCTAAACAAATTTTAAAAAGAACCCCAAATGAATAAAATAAATCAAACACAAACTCCTGACAATGAACAAGTGGAAGAGAAGCCAACAGAGAAACCTGTGAGGGAAGCTCCTTTTCTTGATGCCAAATCTCTGGTTGCTCCATTTGGCCATAAGAGAAGAAAACCAATGTTTACTCAACAGTCTTCAACCTTCTAAAAAATTTCTGGTTTACAGTCTTTTATGCAACATCGATCTTGCCTAACATTTGGGGTTTCTAATGTTGCAGGAATAGGTCTCTGGGGCCATAGTGCCTAACCCATGATCCCAGAGCTGGCCCTTAGCTTTCTTTTTGGGTCACCCTGACAAACCTGTGCCTGTCTGCTATGCAAAATGACATTTTCGATGTGAAAACCAACTGAGATGTGTCAGGGGGGAAAAAAAGTCAGCTGTGTTATATTGGTCAGAGGTCATTTGGTTCTGTCTGGCTGCACTTAATGTAAGATAAACATTTCATCTGAAGGAAGATCAGATGAGGAGGATTCACAACAACCAGAGATAAAACCGCTGTGTAACTCCACGTGTTTCTGCTGCTGCCAGCACAGAACAGCACAATGCTCATGTATGACAATATCGAAGCAGATGAGCAAGGGACCCTAAAAGCTACTTGTGTCATCCTGAAAAACACACTAAAAACCTCACTCTCAAAACATAACCAGACAGAGGCTGCACTGCATGCAGGTCCTTGTAGAAATGTACACAAAAATTCTGTGTGTCCCACACACATGGCAGGTGGAAGAATTGACCAAAGTGTGTGTTTACATCCCTTTAGAAGGCAGAGTGCTGCCTTTGAAAACTTATCAGTTGCCATGCATGGTTTCCATGGTTTCCCTGAACTGCCAAGCAGGAAGAATCCTCACCTGTAGCTCCTGTCTGGGGTTTGCAGCCAGGGAAGGCTGCAGCAGAGACATGGGGAGGAGCAGGGCAGAGGGACCACAGAGGGGTGAAATCCTGCTTGGGCTCCCAGACCTGCCTCAGACAGGATTCAGCTCTTGGAAGAAGAAAAATTTATCTGTTTTTTTGTAGGGCTTGTTATGCAAAGGATTGGCAGTGACAGTGAACCTTTTGTTGCTGTTCCATGTCTCCTCAGAGACCTTTTGGCATTGACATATTAATACCTATATAAATTCCCAAGTTTTGGGCAGTGCCCAGCCTGCAGGAGAGCAGGAACCTGGGCAGTTCAGCAGCACTGTGGAGCCTCCCCTCATGTGTTTGTGTTTGTCCCTTTTCTTTCTGGTGACCCAGGAACTTGTAAAGTCATACATGACTAGAAAACACAGGTCTCACATGGATTCAGCTCCCTAAAATGTTGTGACAGCAGAAGCTCAGGCAAAGAAACACTGCATTAATGCTCATTCCCAGGGAAACACAAAGTTCATCTCTCATCCAGTTCCTTCAGGAACAGGACACAGATGTATGGAAAACCTTGCTTCTTTACTTCGTCTTCCCACATTCTTCATTATGCCCCTGTAACAACAACCAAAAAAGTGTTTCTGAGTCCAGCAAAGCACTGGAAAAGTCTTTGAAGTTCTTCCACGTTGGCTTCAATACAAACTCAATTCTTCACAGCTCTGCACAGTGAGTATGTAGGAAAGCAACGAGCATTTCTAAATTGGGACTTTTTGAAGAGCCTTTTCTAGTCTCCTGGCAATTATCCTTTGAAGTGTTCAGTCACGGGGAGATTTTTGTTAAAGGTCATTCTGTTTCCCCAGGCCTTTACAGAAATTAAAGTCAGGCTTTGTGTCAGTGTAAGCTGATTTGAATTTTCTGCTACAGGACTGTTTCTCCTCAGTGGGAGGCCAGGGTGAGAACCCAGGGGTGCTTGTTCCTCAGACTTCTCAGCAAACTCCTCATTAGGATGATTTTCTGGGAGAAGCTGATCTATCCAAAGCAAAACCTGTGTTGGATTTCTTGCTCTTTTTGAAGGGCAGACTTCAGGAGCTTCAGTGGTCCCTGAAATACCTCTGTTAACACTTTCTGGATAAAATACTCCTACATATTTCATCCTGATTCATCATTAGTTTCTTCTTGCCGCATTTCAAGAAAAATAGAGCAATCCCACAGATTTTTTTTTTTTTTTCTCACTTGTGGTGAATTTTGAAACAGTGGGTGGTTGGGGTCTTCAATCCAGAATTCAACCAAAATTTAGAGAATTAAGAGTTTAGTGAAGCAGATTTTCTACCCTGTAGGCCATTCTGCCCTTGCCCACTGGTGAGACAGAACATATCCTCAAATTTTATCTGCCATTTTAACCAGACTTCAGAGAGAACCCTCCTATCTAACCAGTTATCTTTGTGCCTCATGGCCTACATCTCCCACTCAAATTCTTAAGTGGAAAAAACAAATTTTGGTGACAACAGTTTCATTTCTTTGGGAATTTTGCTGTGGACTAATTCATTTCCTGGGTATCATAAGACCCAAGTACTTTGCTATCTCTATCTAATTTTGTAAACAGAGAGATTGAGCTCCCATTTGCAGACTGTGCTGGGCACTGCAAAGGCTTATAACCTGTGGGTTGCTTCCTTGCAATTTTTTGTTTGACCTTGGTGTCAAACAATCCTGGGGGGATTAGGTTATGAACCTTTTGGGATTCCCTCAAAATTCAGTAATAGCGTTAGCTCCTCTCCCATTATTGTTGTGTTTGGAAGGTAGACTGGAACACAGCTATTGCCATGAAATACAGACACTGCCATAGATACCAGACAAAAAGCTACCAAATCTGGTATTGGTCGGTGGGGTCAGGGTTTGCACTCCAGGCCAGCTTCATTGCATTCTCCACTGTTTGGAGGAGAGTTTAGGAACTACTCTCCCTTCTCATGTACTGAGTGTGGTTACAATGCAAAACCAAGTAACAACATGCATCTGCTTAACCAAATACAGAAGGTGAGAAAAATTTAGGGTGAGATGTTCACAGAAACACCTATGATGACTGTGCTTTTCAGATACCCGCTAGCATAAAATCAAGTTAGAAAAAGAGGTGATAATTTGAGATTGATGGTTCATTTTGCACATCTCCAAAGTAAAAGGAGCCTGGATTTAAAGAATGTAGTAAAAGTAGGCTGAATTTTTTTATTTTCTTGCCTTAGCTACACATCAGTATTTCGACTAATACACCACTGCATGCTGGAAAACGCTTTAGTTCTTATAGATACTGTAAAGTAATAACTAAGTTTATGATCTCATCAGTAGGCATTTTTGTTTCTATTCAAGGTTTGAAAAGAGTTGTCACGGACACAGAGAACCACCCAGACAGCAGCATGTTGTGAGGATGAGGACAGTGCACTCTTAAGGATGTATCCCAGGATTTGTAAGGCATGTTAAATCAGCAGGTCCTGGTATTTTCCTCATCCTGAACCTTAGCTAGACTGTTGGTGAAGGAGGAGATCTGTGATGGGGCATAGATCACACTCTCAGCCCCCAACAGCATTTGAATTTCTCTTTTAAGTCATCCTTTAAAGTCAAGCCTTTAAGGTCTCCAGTTCTAAATAAAATTTGGATCCAATCCTGCCCATTTTTAAAGAGTGACAAGGCAGCTCACAACTCCCACAGTAAAACTTTCCCTGCAAATATTTTTCTAGTCCAAACTTTCACACAAGTTTTACTTTCTCCAACCTGTAAAACTTTTGTAAAGATACTAAAAAATGTTCAAACACCAAGGTTTTAAACACACCACAGAACTGAGCCCTCATACCCCTCAAACAAACAAACAAACATACAAACAAACAAAACAACCCACAAAACAGCTTACGACATTGTCCTTGGAGATAAGGGCTGAACCAAGTCCACCCTGGGCCAACAACCTGGCCAAGGACAGAACTGGAAATAGTGCCACACAAGAAAAAAGGGGCAGGGCAGAACACCAGAATTCCAGCAGCAGGGATCAGGCAAGGAGTGGGGTTAAATGCAGCCTCTGTGCTGATGGATGGGATGTGGGGTCAGGAGACATGTGCAGAGGTGCCACCAAAGCTTTGTCAGGGACAGCAAGGTCAGTTAGCATCCTCTGGGGCCTGACACATTCTCTGTGCTTTGCTTTTGTGAACAGTGAACCTCTTGCTGTCCTTCACAATGGTAGGAAACATCCACACAATGCTGCATCAAGTCTGTCTGAAACAGAATTAGACAGTGACTATGGAAAAAAAAATATATATAAACCACAGAGAAATCATCTAACAAAATCCTTTATTTTTTTATATTTAAGCCACCTTCTATTGCAGAAAAATACCCAAACATGTCATCATTGATTTTACTGTAATGTTTCAATTTCAGTGAAAATTTTGCTGAGAATTTGTTTGAGGGTCTGGAGATAAATTAGAGAGAAAATATTACTAAGAAATGCATATTTAAAAACAACTAAAAAAACCCAACCACCACAATCCAACAATAGAAAACCTTGGAGTTTTTTTGAGTTGCTTGATAACAGAATGTTCCATAAATAAGCACTTATTAAACAAGAACCTGTTAAAAATTGGCTAAAGTGGTATTGGAGGCTCAAAAAACTCCAGAAGACAAAATTACCCTGTGCCTGATTCCTAATCATACTCTTCTAAGGAAGCAGAAGGAAGTTTTAAGCAGTCTGATGGTGCAACTATTTGATTTATGGTAATTTTAAATAGGAATTGCAGCTGAACCATCCTACCACTCTGCCTTGTCCACACCTCAAGTCAGCTCAGACTGCAGGTCTTCTAAACAGTAGTTTATTTAAAAAAGTAATGTGTAATAATTACTCCCAGAAGGCAAGAAAGGGCTGATTGTTGTACCGTTGCCAGTCAAAACCCAGTGCTGCTATTGAGGAAGTGATCACTTTACATAACAATATTCTTATATTAACCAGACCATGTCAGGAGAAGTAATTGGTAGACAGGTACAACATGACAAAACCTGTCTTTGTGTGTTGGTATTAACAAAACCACAAAATTATTTTCTTTTCCTGAAGAGATAAGGAACAGGATGGATCACATGTGACAAAATGATGCCATTTTTTCTAGCCATTCCTTCTCCCACAAACTATGAGCTTCACCTGCCTGCTGATGATTTATCTATGTCCCATGAATATATTCTGGTCTTATTATCCACTCCATCCAGCTGCTCATGATGGCAGAAACGAGTGCCTCACCTCTGAGCTGTATCACAGCTGGGATTGGATTTGTTTTATTTGTAGAGTGCTTTTGGAGCAGAAAGCTGTTTGTGATTACTGTGTTAAACTGGAGCTGTACCTCAAGGGACATTGAGGTTCAATCTGTTTGTTGGGCCCAAGCAGAGATGACAAGTGCTTCTCTGCCTCTGCATAAAACCCAGGGAACCAGTTAATCTGAATCCTGCTGGGTGCCCACATGGGACATTTCAGTTAAAAGCCATTCTTTTAAAAATAAGGAGATGGTAAAATGGCTGTGCAGACAGTGGTGTAATGAAAAGAACAGCTGGCATCAGAATTTGGATAAAATCTGTAACACCATCCCCTCTTGTTAGATTCCTGCCTTTTATTCAAGAGATTTGGGAGAAACTCTGATTCTCTTTCAGACAAAGTGCACAAGACTGCACTCTCATTTTAAAGAGAGTGTTTACAGAAGTAACTTGTCTTTTCAGCAGGCGTTTCTGTGGGAATTCCCCTGGGAAGAAAATGGTATCCCAAGGCTGAGATGGGAGATTTTGCAGATCCCTTTAGCAACTCCCTTTTGCATATCCAGGTCTGAACTGCCTTCCATCCATCCATCCATCCATCCATCCATCCATCCATCCATCCATCCATCCATCCATCCATCCATCCATCTGCTTGTTTATTTCCTGGCTCTAGCAGAACTTTTCCCCCAGGGGACATGTTGTGGCACACAGTGAAGTGCACTGAACAGTGTCCATGCCCTGAGGGTGAAAGCTCTCACTGCTGAGGGCCAGTGCTGGAGGAAAAGGCCTCTGTATTTCTCACCTGATCCATGGACTGACATCAGTCTTGGGCCACTTGGAAGCAGCTTTGAGGCTGTAACTGGAGACTGAAGCATTAAAGGCTTCTAAAATTCAAATTCTGCATCTGGTAACTCTCCTGGTGGCTCTCCATCTGGCTTTGCTCTGGTGTCCCACCTGCCTTGCCCTTTCAGGGGCTGGATGCTGCCCTGGCAGGGAAGGAATTCTAATGGAGCAGGGGAAAACGCAACAAACCCTTTGATTTACCTGCATTTGTTCTGTTTCTTTACTAATGTCTGTGCCCTCCTACCAACTGTCAGACTTTCTAAACTGCCTTTCTGCTGATGATGTTAACAGCTTAATCTCTCACACTATATTCACTGTCTTGTAAGGAAACGCTGCCAGAATTCTTTGCCTCCTCATTTAGCACAGGCTCATTCCAGCTCCACAGCCACTCACTCAGGCTTCTGCACACCTCATATCACCTCATTGAGATTCTGCTGCATGTCCCACTTTCTCAGGAGATGTCAAGCCCCTGAACTTTTTCCAAAGATCCATTATCTCCTGGTTGCTGTATCTCTCTCACGGCCATATGCTTTATTCTCCCCTTTGGTATGTGAGCCATTCCAGAGCTGAGTGTGAAGAACTGCAAGCAGTCTTGCAAATGGGGCCCCTCCAGCTGGAGCAAGGCCAGCTTCCAAATCTCGTGGCTGATAAATGTGTATGTGCATCTTGGGACGCTGTTGGTTTTATTTGAGCAGATGTTAAGCATTCTGCCAGGGATCCCTCATTCCTACCTGAAATTTAACAGCATGTGGGAACAATGCTGGGTGTGTAATATGGCTCAGTAAAAGGAAATTTAAAAAAAGGTAGCAACACGGGTTCTTTTCCCATTTGGTTAAAAAAAAAAANACCGGGTTTTTTTCCCCTTTGGTAAAAAAAAAAAAAAAAAAAAAAAAAAAAGAGAACGACTCCAAGTTTTCTTTTTTAGAGCTGAGAAGTGTTTTGTGGCTCATGTACACAGTGTCTGGCAGTGCTTTCACCACTCTGAAGTGACTGAGAATTAATTCCTTCATGGAGTTTAAAAAACATTTCTCCAAGTTTTGTACACAGAAGTATGTAAAGGTTATATGCCATTCTTCTTCACCAGCAGACACTGAATTTTATTGCAAATATTTCAAAATGTTTTAAACATATATAAGCACACTACAGCGTTAATCAGCTTGGATAAAGAGTTGCAGTGGAGCAAGGGACATGGGCTTTGACAAAGCCCAAATATCAGCTGAGAGCCTCTGACACCACAGACTTTTGGGGAATAATAGTGTAGGAAGAGTTAGTTGTAAACTAACACCTGTGGGGAGACTGTTCTGTTACATAAGTATCTCAAATCCTGCCCTGAGAAACTGTCTCAGTACAGCGTTTGGGTAATTGGCTGCTAGTCTTTTGTTTGGATGGATGGGAGAAGTACTCAAACAGTCAAAAGAAACAGAAATTTTGCAGACACACATTTGAAATATATATTTTTTTAAGGCACACCTTCCTTCAGGTAGTTTAAAATACTTTTAGTCCTGGTTTTATTTTATTTCTATCTTTAGTTTAAAAATCTGCTTTGAAGTAAGAGCAAGTTGAAAACAAAGACTAACAATTTCATCTCCCAAGTGAAATGTAGAACATTTAGGTCTGTGTTGCAAATTTACACACTACTGCACTGTGTGGGAATTTAAGGGATTACACTTCCCTGGAACACCTGAAAGCACAGCTTCTTAAATGTTTCCCCACCATTTAACCACATGGCAAGGGGGGGCTGTAATCAGGCATTAATGTTCTGTGGTGCATGGATGGATGAAACTGTGATTCTAAAGCAGAGAACAAAAGGTGTTTGGGTCTGGCCTTAGACCTCCAGAGATGCAAGCTGCAATCCATGAAGTGGTGAGCATCATTTTGGAGTGATGACAGAGCTCCTTCTAATGATTTTAGTGGGTGGTTTTGGGCAGTACCGAATATGACCTGCAAATGCAATTACCATGGGATGGCTAAGCCCAAGGCTATGAGTGGAAGTCATCACAGTCTATGGAGGGAAACAATTCCTACAGCTCTAATTCCAGTGTGTGAGACACACAACATTAATTTCCTTAGCATGCCTTTGAACTACCTCTTAGTGTATGCCTTCTAATTTAAAACTTACTGAAAAAGAGTGGAGAAGGGGGAGAAAGATACAAGGGAAGATAATCCAAGGCTTTCAGCACCTTCATCCTGAGACAAATTTAATAAAACTGCAGCAGTAAAATTACACTGATACAAGCCGAGAGCACAGGAAGGTCAAACAGCATTTGCATTTTGAATGAAACAGTTTTAAACCTGACCTTGATATTTCACTTCTTTTAAGAGGATTTAAATGTTTGATGAAAAAATCTGACAATCTCACTGAAAAAGTGTCCCAAATCAAACATATTGTCTAATAGTGTCTGACTATTAACCATCTTTTTATGATTAATTTATTAAATAGCCTTGTTCCTCTTGCTATGCACTCATCTGTTTTAAGGAGAGTAACCTCTGGAGACCAGTTTTGTGCTCTGCAGAAGCCAGAAACTGGAAACAGAAAAGACACTTAAAACTGTAAGAAAATTGAAACAAGAGCTTGGATCCATAAGTAGTAATAAAATGTATCACTTATGATAAAACCCCTAAAACACCATAAAACCCAAAAGAGATGCATGTGTGCATCTCAGTAGATATTTATGCATTACTGAGAACTGCACAGATCCACCCCTGCATATGTATAGGTATACATATAGGCATTTTATAAAGTAAATAGACACAATAAAGAAAAGCAATGTGACTTCTGGTATCACCATAGGTATATGCAGTGTGCCTCTTAGACCTGCATAAATAAAATTATATTTTGCATATATCTATGTTATATATTTTAATGCATATATGTTCACCAATATTTTTTTTTAAATTCCATATAAATTGTATTTTGCACTGTCTGCATCTTGATTTTTTTAATGCTCTTAACAGCAAAAGAATACATAAGGAGGTTTGCTTGGGATGTAAATATTCTTTTGTGATTTCTTTCTCCTCTGGAAAAATAGAAAAGGAGGAGCAGCAAAAGGAAAGTACTCTGAATATTATTTGTCTTTTGTTTTGCTAATTGGGAAAATAAGAACACATAAAAACAACAACAACAAAAAAACAGTTGAGTGAAAGATATACATCAGTCTCTCTGAGAGTGCCTGTGACCTGAGGTGTGTGAACTCACCCATGCCAACCAAACTCTCAAATTGTGTGCCTTGCCAACAAGAGAGAAAAAAACCTATTCTGCAGAATTCAGTGAGATCATTTCCAATGTGTAATACAAGGTTGTTGGGGAAAAAAAACAACCCGACAACACTACAGGCTCAATGCTCTGGGGTATATTTCCCTGGATGTTTGTCTGGGCCTGGATGATTTACTGGTGATGTTTTTTTCCCCAGGAACTGCAGTGCAAAGGCAATAACATATTTATTTAATCTCACATGCTTTTCCCAGGAACTGCAGTGCAAGGAAATAACATATTTCTTTAATCTCACATGTTGTCCTGTGCAATGGGCAGCTTTTCCAGCATTAACTGGGAACTAAGGGGAGCACCTAATTCCAGACAAAAGCCTCTTTTAAAAAAAGAAACTGAAAGCAGCTGCCAAATGCTTGCTAAGGAGGTGTGGTTTTGGGAAGTATTTTATTATGTTTCATCGCTACTCTTCCATCTACTTGTTTTTGAGTCAGTCCTTATGGTTGAATGCAGATTTTCTGCTTCCAGATAACTCACAGCATCCAACAGCAGCTGCACACACAGCCAGCAGCAAAGAATCCTGCAGTCCCCTCTGCTCTCACAGGAACTCAGCTCTCACAGCACAGCTCTGTCAGGACACATGTGCCCATGCAGGATCTCACCCCCAGGTTCAATGTCAAGGGCAGCATTCGTGGCCCCCCAGGGGCTGAACCTGCTGCTGTCGTGCAGAAATTGGCTGCAAGGGAACAGCAGTTTGGGATGACAAGGTATGTGCTTAATGCAGAGGTTCAGTTTGGTCTCTGGAGGAAAATAAGGTGCTAGTCTAGTTAGTCCAGGTGCTGGGGTTACCAATCCCTGAAGTTTTTTGTCCCCCTCTGTGCTGGCCCTGAACCACTTCCACTGCTGGCAAGCAGCCCACCCAGGAATTGTATTGGGTTTGTGTGGCCAGGCTTTGGAAACAGGGGGCTACAGGGGTGGCTTCTGTGAGAAGCTGCTGGAAGCTTCTACAAGTCCAGCAGAACCAATGCTGCTGGCTCCAGGGTGCACCCAGCCCTGGCCAAGACCAAGTCCATCAGAGATGGTGGTTATTGCGCTGGTAGTTTAATCGAGAAAACACATTTAGGAAGGAAAAACTGGTTATTGTGCAAATTTAATTGCAGACTTTGAAGAGAGGAGTGAGAGTGTGTGAGAGGAAGAGCTGTGCAGACCCCAGGTTCTGTGGAGAAGGGGCAGGAGGTGCTCCAGGCACTGGAGCTGAGGTTCCCCTGCAGCCCTCAGTGAAGGCTGTGTCCCTGCAGGCCATGGAGGGCATGGGGGAGCAGAGATCCACTTGCAGCCCCTGGAGGAGCCCAGGCTGGAGCAGAGGAATGCCTGAGAGAGGCTGTGACCCCATGGGGGACCTGCACTGGAGCAGGGTCCTGGCAGGGACCTGTGACCCTGTGGAGAGAGGAGCCCACCCTGGAGCAGGTTTGCTGGCAGGACTTGTGACCCCATGGGGGACCCACGCTGCAGCAGGTTGTGCCTGAAGGACTTCCACACCATGGAAGTGTGACCCACATGGCAGCAGCAGTTCATGAAGAACTGTTGCTCTTGGAATGGACTCACATTGGAGCAGTTCATGGCAAACTGTCTCCCGTGGGACAGACCCCATGGAGGATCAAGGGAACAACTTGTCTCCCCAAGCAGCTGGGGAAAAACTGAACTAAACTCCATCCCCCACGTTTTTAAGATTTATTTTACTTTTTATTATAATGCCCAGATTTATTTAGTAATAAATTCAATTCATTTCCCCAAGTTCAGTCTGTTTTTCCTCTGATGATATTTGCTGAGTGATCTCTCTCAGTCCCCATCTCAAATCATGAACCCTTCATTATATTTTCTCTCCCCTGTCTAGCTGAAGAGGGGAGTGAAAGAGAAGCTTTGGTGGGTGCCTGGCATCCAGCCAGGGTCAACCCACTGCAGAGGAAGGGATGTTCTTGGCACCACAAAGCCAAGAACCCCAGTGTGCAGCACCACAGGGCTCTGTCCCCAGAATGAACTCAGTCCTCCATTTCTAACACAGTTAGGGAACTGATGCCTCAAGGTGGCTGCAACCACCCCAGAGAAGGAGTGAAAACAAAGTAGACATATCCTGAGCCTGGAGGTTCTTACCATGAACTTAATCCAAGGTGCATCGCTTACCTTCCAGTAAGAAGTCAGGTTCCCTTTGAAAACATTTTGCACTGCACTCTGCTTGCTGGCTCTTCAAGTCCTGGTTCACATTAATTCCCACTAATCAGAGAACACTTTGGAAATTCTAAGAGTTTATTTCCAGTTGTGTGCCATCTTGTGTGGCTGCCAGAAAAAGTAACGAAGTGGATGATTAGCCAACTTCTTGGCAATTCAGGAGTGGTGATAGATGCTAGCTAATGCTGTAGCAAATATGGGAGAAAGAGTAATGGCATCTATTTTTAATGCAAAACTTAAATAAATACAGCCAGTGCTAAATGGAATTTTAGAGTTTTCGTTTTTCACAGAGAACAGTATTAATTCTGTGCATATCTATATCTATACAGATATATATATTCTGATTCTCTGCAAAGTTTAATGCTGATGATGCCTGGATCTAGTGGATTCTTTCCTTCCACAGCCACTTCACAAGCTTGCTCTCAAAATAAGTAATGGCACTATGTCTCCAACCAAGGTGAAAAATGCATTAGGTCACAAAGATACAGCTTTTTTTTTCCTAGAAAAATGAGAGGTGTCTGTTGGGACAACAATTCTGTGCTGTAATAATTCCCAGAAGACTCTCTTTGTACAGCTTTAAGTGGGTATTTGATTACAGGACTGAAAGTGAGCATTTTTGCCTTTTAGGATTGTCCAAGCCAAGAGTCTGCGCAGCTTCAAGCAGAGCTGTCAAGTGTGCAAAGCATGTGGTTTGGGTTAAATCCACAAGATTTGTATTCAGGACCATTCATGGAATGACAGTGTATCACGACCAGCTGCATTTTCAACGTTTCAGTAATTCTGTGGGTTTATGCTAATCACTCTTCATAGAAAAAATCCTGGTTGCTGAAAGCATCAGTACTTGTGCAAAAGTGTTATGGATGTTGCCCGTGAACGCCCCAAGCACAACTGATTTTCTAAGTGAGTTAATGACATGGTTTCTATTTTAAATGGCAATAATCCCAAATTAATCTCCATATCTAATCGTGGTTTTTTTGTTTTTTTAGAAATTTCATAAAGCAAGCAGTGATCTAAGAAAAAAATTCAAAATAACCAGTTTGAAAAGGAAGAAAAACAACCATATTAATGGAAGGCATCATATTAATTGGAAACAAGAAGTTTTTGAAGGGAAAGCAAAGAAAAAAGTGGCGGGAAGGGGAAGTGGGAAGGGAAAGGGAAGAGGAAGGGGAAGGGAAAAGGAAGAGGAAGAGGAAGAGGAAGAGGAAGAGGAAGAGGAAGAGGA